>SZWC01016724.1:35632-46614 GCA_023375785.1 Penium margaritaceum
CAACATTTTGTGTGAGAGGACACGCAGCATCGAACACATGGTGATAGGCGGTGCTTTGGAAGGTGGAGAGAAGGCAAAGATATACTTTAAGTAGAAGTTAGTAACAAAACAAACACACAAATGTGTGTCTATAGTGCCATCCACATCCACGCAAGAAAGCGCACCAACCAGTGGAAAATATACCAACCCAGTTGCAAGTTCGAAAAACATAGCTGGCTAGAACCCGACAGGCTTACGACTCCTCGGTTGTCCAAATGACAGACCGAAATCAGCACCAGGTGCAGAGAACAGAAACTCTACGCAACTGGATCATGGAAGAGCAAGGATAATGCCACCAAGAAAGTGGACCCCGGGAGGTGGTCACCAAGAAAACTTTGGGGATAATGTGAGGACGCACCATCTAGTGCTGATGCTGTCAAAGTAGCCGCCGAGTGTCCCGGCATCACGGCAAGCCTTCGTGACAAGTCCAAAGGTCACCGTGACTGACACATCAACACTCCCCCTGTTGGTTTGTGTGGCTTCCACCCGTCACGACTGACACTGCTAGTTTACCGATATACCCACATTCGGGGTATATGGCAGAGGAGGGCGTGACGACACGACGGGCCTCCGGACTGCACCGAGACTTCTCCAGCACCTACGACAGCGCCGGCGAGACGCGGTCGATGCGTTCCGGCAGCCATGTGGCCTTGTCAGGAGGNATTTTCTTGGTGGTCGAGACCCGGGCACTCGGCGAGCTGTTCCGGTGCCTCGAGGAGACCACCTTTGTTGCTCTCGTGGTGTATGTAGTGTGTTCTCCCTGTTGAGTCATTTCGGTTCAGCAGGGGTGACGGGGCCCGATGCGGTTTCCTGCCGGCGCCCCTGTATAAGCCCGCTAGGGGCTCATTCGTAAACTCCTCGTTCTTTATATTAAGCGGTCCAGACTTAGCCAAATTCTTGCCGTCTTGCATCGCACTGACACACAGAGCTCATGTTCGTTTTTGCATGGGCCTGCATGCCCTAAAATAATTTCCAATTTGGTATCAGAGCACTGGGGGGCGTGTGAGCAGCAGAAGCAGCAGCAGTGGGCGGAACGCTAAGAGAACGCGCCACGTGGCGCCACGCCGGCAGCAGCGTGAGGGAGCGCGAAGCGACTGCACGCGAACGCCACAGGGGCGGTGAGAAGCAGCAGCAGCAGCAGCAGCAAGTGTTGGCAGCAGCAGCGTGCACGAGTAGCGACGCAGCAGCAGCTTGCAGCCGTGGCAGCAGCAAGCAGCAACACAGCAGTAGCAGAAGCAACAGCAGCAGCAGCAGCTTTGGCAGCAGCAGCAGCTTTAGCAGCAGCAGTTGCAGCAGCAGTAGCAGCAGCAGCAGCAACAGCAGCAGCAGCAGTAGCAGCAGCAGCCGCAGAAGCAGCAGCACCAGCAGCAGGAGCGTGCAGAGCGGGAAAAAAATAAAAAAATAAAATACAAAAACAGAAGCAGCAGCGGCGGCAGCATCAAGTAGCAGCAGCAGCGTGCAGCAGCAGCAGCCGCGGTGGCAGCAACAAGCAGCAGCAGCAGCAGCAGCAGTAGCTACTGCAGCAGCGGCGGCAGCAGAAGCAGCGTGCAGCAGCAGCAGCCGCAGCGGCAGCAGCAAGCAGCAGCAGCAGCTGCTGCGCAGAGTAGCAGCAGCAGCAGAAGCAGTAGCAGCAGCAGCAACAGCAGCAGCTGCACCTGCCGCTGCAGCTGCTGCTGCCGCTGCGAGGAGGGCCTCACAGCCCTCCTCTGATCGGGGGGGCCCTCTGAGGGGGCCCCGCTCGCACCCCCCCTCCCTTCCTCCTCTTCAAGGGGGGCCCTCGGAGGGCCCTGCTGAGCCCCTCCGAGGGGCCCTTCGGAGGGGGCCCGTCGGCCTCGCGGGCCCCCTCGGCCCCGCCGGCCCCGTCGGCCCCGTCGGCCGACCGACGGAGGGGCCGGGTCAGAGGGGCGGACAGGATCCCCCCCTCCCCCCCTCGCTCCCTCCTCCCTCCCCACACCCACTCGCTCACTCGCTCGCTCAGCGAGCGAGCGAGCGAGCGTGCACGGGAGGGGGATCCGGACAAGCCGGACAACCCCCCCCTCCCCCCCCCTTCCTGATTTTCTCCGTTCGTCCACCTTTCGGGCAATCGAGAAAAGGGGGGGGGGCAGTAACAAAAAATACGAAAAGGGGTACGCCTGAAAGAATTAAAAGAAAAAAAAGAAGAAAAAAATTGATAGAAAGGCAAGGGCTTCAGGCGAGCAGAGGGGAGAACCAATAAAAAAGGGGGTGGAGGTTGAGGGCAAAAGAAAGAAAAGGAGGGGGTGGCTGTGGGCAAGAGAAAAAAAAAGGAGGCAAAACAAAAAGAGGATAATCTTCCAACTACCACCGTAGTGAGGGAGTACCACCACAGCAGTCACTGCAGCTTTCATAGCTACAATAGCAGCATCAAGCGGCAATATTCGACGACTACATCGTGCGACGGCTGCGCGACAGCTTCCGCTTTCGTCTTCTCAGCCGACAGCGGACGGTCGTCGGCGACGATCTCCGCTTCTAGACGCGTCCTCGACCGGCGTCTTTCTGGGGCCCGTGGATTGGTGTGCGCTATTCACCCCGTAGGATCGCCGGCGGATTCGAGTCTTACCGTCTCCGAGGGCCGGGTCGTCTACCGCTTGGAGGAGCAGCCACACCTGCAGCCGCCACCCCTTCTCGTCTTGGAGCAGTCTTTGCTCCATTCGTGGCAGCAGCATTGGTCGCCGCAGCTAGTCAGACTCTCGTCTCCGGGTGTGCTGTAATAGTGCAGCTCTTCCCGTCTGGTCACATTTGCTGACCCGGACGCCGTGACCTCCAGGAGTGATAGTACCTGCGGACCTCATTCTCTCCCGTGGCTTGGTGNTTACCACCGGGAGTAGGTGCCCTCGGCACCTATCCATCGTCCAGCGCACGAGATAAGTGCGCGGACGTGTGAGCAGGCGCGCTGCGCATTCGCCTGCTACTACTGTGGTGATGGACGTCATGGTTGGCGTCGCTGTTGGACGCGCCCTCCCGGCTGGCATCCACCTTGGCTACAGCCTCGTCCGAGCCTACGTCCTCCACAGCATACGGATCTGCCGGTGTTGGTAGATCCCCTAGCTGGACCTCTGGCGGGCATATTCGCCGAGATCCGCGGCCTACGACAGACGGTGTAGCGGCTTTGTGACCTCGTTGTCACTGAGCGTGCTTCTGCTATTCGTTCGTCGACGGCCTCTTCGACCACATCTCCTCCATCATCTCCTCCTTCTTCATCCGATGATGTCCCTTCAGCTTCACCTGCCAGCCAGTCCCAGGCTGACACCATCCTTTCGATCCTCCACTCTGCTGTGACCACGCCGCCATCCCGCGATGACTTGTCTTCCAGCAGTCGTTCCAGTCGAGTGACTCTACGACGTCGTCGTCAGCGCTCTGTACGGCGTGCTCACGCCGGTGTTGATACATCCTCCACCTCCTCGGCCTCTTTTGCTGTACCTGTCGAGGGGGAGTGTGGTTACCACGCATTGTGTGATGCGACAGTAGCGACAGGATCCGCACTTGGGTCGAGGGGGAGTGAGTCGGATCCCGACATGGAGGTCATGGTGCAGACTTGCGTATCATCGAGCTCGACTTCCACGTCCGCGCTGGATCCAGATCTTCTACAGCAGCAACTTGCGTCAGGAGGTGTCCAGGCCCAGCGTCCCTGGGCGGTGCCACTCGCGGCTCCTACCGGTGGCGGCCCGGCGGTGGCACACGGGTCCGGTATGGATCGGGATGCATCTTTGGGAGTTTTGGCGGAGTTTGTACAGCAGGCTCACACGAGTCCGACGGAGGTTCCAGTGCACGAGATATGCGTGTCATCNCAGGTTGCATCACGAGGAGTGCAGGTCTCATGTGCCTTGGCGGTGCCACTTGCGACTCCGACCGATAGCGGCCTGGCGGTGGCACACGAGTCCCGCGCGGATCGGGATACCCCACACGGATTTCTGGGGGCGTTGGCGCACGGGACTCATACTTGCCCGACAGTGGTCCCAGTACACGAGCAGAGTCGACCGGCTGGTCTGTTGGAGGTTGAGGCGTTCTTGAGAGCAGCAGCTCTCAGAGATGTCGCCGGGTCATATGCTGCAGCAGACACAGCAGGCTCCACCGCCTCATCTGCACCACTTGTGGACCTGCTTCAGCGTGAGGTGTCGTTCAGGTTCCCACAGCCTCCGGGTTCCCGTACACACGGAGCAGCGACATACATGCCTGAGTCAGATGATGGTCCTCACTCTATCATTGAGCAGGTGGCAGCGACCAGTCTTCCCGGCGAGACAGTGCGTGAGCGCCAGCTGCGCTTGCTGGTCGCCTTGACGGGCATTGTCGAGCCGGAGCCCTACACACCAGTTTCCATTACGGCGGCAGTTGACGACAGTGGTGCAGATCCCTACATGCAGATGGAGTCACCTCGTCAGCAGGAGCTGAGTTGTGCACCTTCGTGTTCACCTGCTAGTGACCTTGCTGTTGACATGGATACTGAGAGTGGCAGCACCTGCACGGACGACGTTTCCACATGCTCTACGGACTCTGACGGCTCCTCCTTCTCCTTCCCTCTCGGCATGGGACCGCTCACTCCTCGCATGACAGACACGAGCTGCGATGTGGATGTGACACCTGCAGCTGCATCTGATGTTCCAGCGTCTCGGCACATTGCGAGCTTGGTTGACCCCCAGGAGGATGCTGCAGCACCAGTTCCATCGTCTCCAGCATCAGAGATGCAGATGGCGTTGTACTCACGAGTTGTGCAGTCTGCATGTGCAACATCCAGTGAGGCAGAGTTTATTCTACACCAGGTCGACATCGGCCACCTCGACATGTCCGAGGCAGATTACGCCAACCTGCAGGAGCGTGTAGTGATGCTACAGTGGGAGATGATGGCAGCGCGTGAGCGATTCTCAGAGGATGGCTGCATCAGTATTATCGGCACGACCCCTGTGCCAGCAGCATCTGGCACACCTATGCTTGGGGAGCATCTTGTACGCGCTCCGAGTATGACGTCCGTTGGAGACACTGCCAGAGGAGAGGTGACCGTGCCTTCGGCTTCTGCCATCCTCGCTCCTGTCGACCCCATCATCGCTCCTCCTTCTTCTGCTGCCGTCACGCACCTTCATCCACCCGACTCACTTACCCCATCTTCATCTTCATCTGCGAGTGGTGATCCGGTTCGTCGTTCCAGCTCTCCTCCTCCGGCGGTACACCCTTGTGCCTCAGAGTGCTCTATCCGGCCTCCGAGGCCAGCTCCGCCACTTCGTCCACGCACGCGTGCTGCTCGCCCATTCCCGTTCCTCCAACGTACACAGATGCATCGCGGCAGTGCGGAGGCAGGAGAGACTGTGAGTTGGGACCCTTGGGAGTCATGCGAGGACTGGCATACCCTACGCGATGCAGATTCACGTGAGGAGTTGTAGCCGGAGACACCACTTCGTCTTTGAGGGAGGGAGTCGACTCACAGGTGACTGGAGGAGCCATCTCTGCATGTTGGACACACCACATGACTCATCGCCCAGGATCTGTTCAGATACATTAGCATCTCCATCGAGGACATCGCTCCCAGGTTCATCTGCCCAGGGGGAGTGTTGTGTGGACCCCGACGTGACGCGACGTCATGGGAGATGCATGGGGAGGTCCATGCTCTATTGTGAGCATCTACAGCATCCCGCATGCGGCTCATGCTGCGTGCCTGCACAGTTGCATACAGATGGTAGCACACTATTGGTCGAGACCCGGACACTTGGTGCATTGCACCAGTGTCACGAGGAGACCATGTGATCGTATGTCTTAGTGTGTCGCTATACTGTGTGTGGCATTGTGCATGCGAGCTGTTGGTCGAGACCCGGACACGTGGTGCATTGCACCCGTGTTACAAGGAGATCCTCCCTTGATCCTGTGTTTGGATGATGATACTATTGAGTTTGATTGCTCGTAGTGGTCGAGACCCGGACCCTGGTACCGCCAGTGTTACGAGGAGACCATCTTGTCCTCTGACATGTGTATGATGTGCATTATACTGGTTTGTGTGTGTGTGCATCACTCCTCTCATGGTCGAGACCCATACACTTGGTGGGCTGTGCCAGTGTCCAGGGAGACCTTGGATGGATAGCAGACGAGTGTGTGTGTGTGTGTGTGTGTGTGTGTGTTTGTGCGAGTTCACTCATGCATGTTATAGCTTGCCATGCATTGTTGTTCCATGCCTTCGCTCATTCGTTCTGGCGTGGACGGCTATGTCAGCCAGGGGGAGTGTTGGTTTGTGTGGCTTCCACCCGTCACGACCGACACTGCTAGTTTACCGATATACCCACATTCGGGGTATATGGCAGAGGAGGGCGTGACGACACGACGGGCCTCCGGACTGCACCGAGACTTCTCCAGCACCTATGACAGCGCCGGCGAGACGCGGTCGATGCGTTCCGGCAGCCATGTGGCCTTGTCAGGAGGTGAGAGAGGTTTTTCAGTGGGTTCAGACCCGCACACCCGGTTGACTGTACTGGTGCGACGAGGAGGCCCGATGGCTATTGTGGGGCTTCCGATGTTCGGAAAGCCGTTTGTGATGTCTGGACGTTGATTCCGAGATGTTTTGACACTGCTCATATTTTCTTGGTGGTCGAGACCCGGGCACTCGGCGAGCTGTTCCGGTGCCTCGAGGAGACCACCTTTGTTGCTCTCGTGGTGTATGTAGTGTGTTCTCCCTGTTGAATCATTTCGGTTCAGCAGGGGTGACGGGGCCCGATGCGGTTCGCTGCCGGCGCCCCTATATAAGCCCGCTAGGGGCTCATTTGTAAACTCCTCCTTGTTCTTTATATTCAGCGTTCCAGACTTAGCCAAATTCTTGCCGTCTTGCATCGCACTCACACACAGAGCTCATGTTCGTTTTTGCATGGGCTTGCATGCCCGAAAACTATTTCCAATTCTCCCATGACCCACGGACTCCAATCACCACAAACTACCAAGGGTCATAGAATGATGACAATGCTGTTGGTTATTGTCACAAACACGCGCAAGTGCCCTCTTGTCTCCATTCATGCACACACCTCACCACTGCAGGTGATTGAACTGGATTAAGGCTCCCTGGTGCAAGACTGTGGTGCAGCATGAAGTGCANAGTGGAGATGCCTCCATCAAGCTGCCGAGTGGTGGCTTCAGCACCAGCCTTGTCACATGCCTTAGTTTAGTGATACCCCTCACATGCTAAAAAGGGGATACAACTTGTAGGATTGCATGCTTGTTAGTTGATTGAACACTTGCATGTCCCTAGAGTGGTGAACCAGGTTGCTGATCCCTCGGGACCACACGTCCGGCTTGTACCGGCGTGTGAGAAACCGCCTGGAGCTCGTTCGCTCCAGGGTCGGGTTCGATCCCTGGGTGGCGGCCGGGCCCCACGACGAGTGTCTCACGTGGGTGGCCCGGTCAACTGGCTCTCAACACCTTGCTCACTCTTAACTCTCGTGAAGCTGTGTCTTGCTTCCTTCACTTTTCTAAGTCGTGAGCGTTCCCCGATCCATGGCGTACTCCATTGCTTGTCACCTACTTGTTTGCTAGCATAGTGTCTGCGCCTACCTACTGGTATCAGAGCAGAAGGGCTGTCCCTCCCGCCGCGACGTCCTGGGACCTCATGAGACTCACGCGCTAAGCGAAGGGTGATTCCGCACAAGCCACAGCACGAGACCGCGGCGGCCTAAGCAGCAGCAGCAGCAGCAGCCATTCTGTGCAGCCGCTAGCATCACACTCGTGAACCCTAGCATGAGACCGTGGCAGCTTAGGCAGCAGCAGCAGCTGCCATTCTGTGCAGCCGCTAACATCGAGCGACGGGTGATCCCGCGCAAGCCACAGCACAAGGCCGTGTCGGCCTAAGCAACAGTAGCAACAGCCATTTTATGCAGCCGCTAGCATCGCACTCGTGAACCTTAGCACGAGACCATGGCAGCTTAGGCAGTAGCAACAGCCGCCATTCTGTGCAGCCGCTGGCATCGAGCGACGGGTGATCACGCACAAGCCACAGCACGAGGCCGTGGCGGCCTTAGCAGCAGCAGCAGTAGCAGCCATTTTGTGCAGCCGCTAGCATCGCACTCGTGAACCTTAGCACGAGACTGTGGCAGCCTAGGCATCAGCAGCAGCCGCCATTCTGTGCAGCCGCTGGCATCGAGCGACGGGTGATCCCGCACAAGCCACAGCACGAGGCCGTGGCGTCCTAAGCAGCATCAGCAGCAGCCACTCTGTGCAGCTGCCAACATCGCACTCGTGAACCTTAGCACGAGGCCGCAGCAGCTTGGGCAGCAGCAGCAGCCGCCATTCTGTGCAGCCGCTGGCATCGAGCGACGGGTGATCCCGCACAAGCCACAGCACGAGGCCGTGGCGTCCTAAGCAGCATCAGCAGCAGCCACTCTGTGCAGCTGCCAACATCGCACTCGTGAACCTTAGCACGAGGCCGCAGCAGCTTGGGCAGCAGCAGCAGCCGCCATTCTGGGCAGTCGGTAGCATCAAGCGACGGGTATTCCCGCACAAGCCACAGCGCGAGGCCGTGGCGGCCTAAGCAGCAGCAGCAACAGCCATTCTTTGCAGCTGCTGGCATCGCACTCGTGAACCTTAGCACGAGACCGTAGCAACTTAGGTGGCAGCAGCAGCCGTCATTCTATGCAGCCGCTAGCACCAACCTCTGAACCTCCTTCGAGTCACAGCTAAGCCGCGAGTGATCCCGTGCAAGCCACAGCACGAGACCATGGCAGCCTAGGCAGCCGCAGCAGCCGCCGCTCTGTGCAGCTACTAGCTTCACAGCCGTGACCTCAGCTTCAACCCTGCAGCTAGGCTTGACCCCAGCACACTCTCAATTACCTCGGGTTGCCCTGAGGCAGCCCAACATTCAGAACGCTGGCGTCTCCACCTGAGATCGAGCCCGCCCCTCCGTCATCCACAGCGGTTCGGGACCGTGCACGCACTGACGATGAGCTCGCGTACTACGAGGAGCGGGCGGAGAGAGAAGTGTGGTCGAGGGTGCGTCGCAGTAGTCCGGGGTATCACCCCGGTGAAGACTACGATCCCGCTGATCACTACGCGTGGGCGGACGCAAGGGACTACGCAACTCGTTGCCAATTGGCCGACGACGACTCTCCAACGTCACTGAACCAGCCGGCAACAGCACCACAACGCGACCACTGACCTCTTCACTCTCTGGTAAGCCCGCCCATTTCCCATAGGACGCGCCCGCAACACCGCCGTGCTGTTCCCCGTGGTCCAGCTCCACCTTCTGCAGCAGCAGCATCAGAGGCCTCCGCTCTGCATTTTGCTGCATCCCCAGCCGCAACTGCTGCAGAGCCCATCTCGTCTCCTAATATTCTTTCAGCACTGCAGGCTACCCTTGCATCCAGCGCTGCCGTTGCCCTACCTTTGCAGCCACAGCATGTGCCGCACGTGCACCAGCCAGCACTGCTGCTGGTCGAGCCATTGGCACATACACTGCAGCGGTTGACCAGGGACCTTTGGCGGCCTCTGCCGTCAACGTAGCCACTCAGATTGCTGCAGCAGCAAACGCAGTTGCATCCGCCGCAGCCGCAGCAGCCACAGCACTTTCCGGTGCAGTTGACTCCGCCAACGCCTCCACAACACAGGCAGCCTCTCTACCCTCATCACCGTCAGTCACTCGGCACATACAACTGTTGGTCTTGACCGCTACAGTCATCGCCACTCTGTCAGGTGCAACCCTGACAGGTGTAGCCTGCTTCGTGGTCACCACATCAGCCTTTGTCGCAGTCGTCGCCTCCTCAGCTGCTGCGGCACTGCCACCACTGTTCTCTCTGCACTGCCGTGCGTGGTGAGCTTGCCTTCTCTTGTTCTCCCGCTCTCTCTGCCTTTCCTGTATCGACGTGTTCGTGCGTTCAGGTTGTTGCCTTGCAGCCCACTTCCAACACCGATATCTTACTTTCCACGCCCACTGGGGCAAGGGAAACTCTGCCAAAGTTTTTTCGGCAGAGTCACGTCGCTAGCACAATACCAGTCGACGATGACCAATACACAGCACTGCAGGCTGAGCTTCAGCATGAGCGCACTGCGTTGCAGGCAGCTCTTAGTGCTCAGCGCGCTGCTGAGGAAAAATTGAGGGCTGAGCAGGCTGACCAAGAGACATTCGCCGATCACATTGCTGACTTGGTTCTGAATCGTCTGCAGCCCACACTGCGTAGCACTCAGTCCGCTAGCATTGCTGCAGCATTTTCCACTTCTCCCACTTCCGCTTCCACTGCCGCTGGCACATCTTCCTCTGAACCACTTGCAGTCGCCGCAGCTGCTGGCACTGCTGCAGCCAAAGCCCTTGCTCCATCAGTGCAACGCAAGCCTGACTTTGACTCCACTCCACCCCATTTCACATCCAGTCTTACTTTTCACTCTTGGGAGGTTCGTTTCAGTGCNTGGGCGCAAGGGGAACAACTCTGGGAATACTACCATGCACCAAATCCCTCAGCTGTCCCACCTTTTGTGCCAGTCGATTCTGAGTCGGCACGAGCGGTCCGTGCCCTCATTCGCGCTGGACCAGACGATCTCACCGATGAGATTGGATCCTACAATGCTGACACTGCACGCCGCACCCCCGCTGACCCGGTTGGGGCTTATGCCCTGATCAAGCGGCGCATGACAGTCACTGGACACGCAGCACAGAGCATCCTCACCGTCCAGTTCAACACGCTCTCCATGCGTGCTGACGAGACTGCTGACGCCTATTGGGCTCGCAGTCTGCGACTGTTGCGTGACCTCGGCAAGGCCGCCCCAGGCCAACTCCCTGCTATCCTCTCCATTGTCAACGGCCTCATCCCTGAACTCAGCGACATCTTTCGCGAAGTGAAGGCCATGGAGTTGGAGCGTCTGGCGGCAATCCCTGTTCCCGCCGACGCACCCCCTGGAATTGGGGCTTTATGGGAGTTCACCTCCCAGCGCCTCACCGACTGGTGGAGCTCCTTGCAGAACAAACGCATCCACCG
>SZWC01016724.1:51483-63614 GCA_023375785.1 Penium margaritaceum
CTGTCCTCAGCCGGCAGCCCTGTGTCTTCGCCGTCTACCGCCATTCCCGAGTCCTCACACTCGGCACCCACTCCCGCACAGTCCACTGCTCACTCCACTCCCACCTCATCTCCTGGCCCTGCAGTTTCTCCTGTGCTTGACACCACTGTAGGCGGTGCGCCTCAGGCTCGGCCCCCTTGCCCAGAGCCTTATACTCGTGGGGGGAGACTTCGTGCTCTTCCTTCCTCTCAGCCCTCTCAGCCCTCCTCTTCTAGGGCGCCTGCTGAGTCTCTCCCGGCAGGCTCGTCCACTGCCTCTCAGCAAGTCACCCGCTCCAGAGCCACATCCTCCAAAGCTGGTCCTTCAGTGCGCCCCACCGGCCTTGATGCACTGGGCCTGTCTGTGAGCGTTGTACACCCAAACTCTGCAGTTGGCTATGCTCTTGTAGCCCACGAGTTCCACAGTGCTCTTTAGTCTTCTGTCGCCGGTTATGTCGCCGCATGCTTTGCGGCCGCTGGCCTCCCCAATCTCCCTCCTGAGCCCACCACTGTCCGGTAGGCTCGTGAGGCAGCAGACGCTGACCTCTGGGAGAAGGCCATGCAAGAGGAGCTCACAGCCCTCCAAGATCATGGAGTCTTTGAGCTAGTGGATCTGCCTGCAGGTCGCAAGGCAGTCTGCGCCCGATGGGTCCTTCAGCGTAAGCTGAAGCCCGATGGAACTGTCGACCGGTACAAGGCACGTCTCATAGCAAAGGGGTTCTCCCAGATCCCCGGCGTTGACTTTGATGAGACCTTTGCACCGGTCGGGAGATGTACCATGGCTCGAGCACTTTTGAGCCTCGTCGCCCAGCACGACTGGGAACTGGAGCAGATGGATGTCAACAACGCCTTCTTGCACTGGAAGCTCGATGAAGAGAACTACATGATACAGCCCCCTGGCTTCAACGATGGCACGAGCAAGGTCTGGCGACTGCGCAAAGCCCTCTATGGGCTCAAGCAGTTGCCGCGATGTTGGAACATGGAGATCTCCTCAACTCTCGAGTGGGGAGGTTACCGTCGCAGCACGGTTGATCCAGCGCTCTTCTTGAGTGCCCCCTCAGAGCCGTTTGTGGCGGTGTTGGTCTATGTTGATGACCTGCTCATTGCCTCACCCAGCCCGGCAGCTGTCCAGTCAGTGAAAGACCTGCTACAGTCTGGATACAAGATGAAGGATCTAGGTCCTGCGCGAGTGTTTTTGGGGATGGAGCTTGAGCGTGATCGTCAGCGTCGCACCCTGCATGTGCACCAGGCTGCGTACATACGCACATTGGGGGAGCGTTTTGCTCCTTTGCTCACAGACATTCCCACCGCGTCCACACCGATGACTCCAGCAGGTCAGCGCCTGCTGAAGTCACTGGACTCAGCACAACTGGGGGAGCCTGTCAACGTCACCGACTACCTCAGTGTTGTCGGCTCCCTCATGTATCTCGCCACCACCACTAGGGCAGACGTGGCCTTCGCGGTCAACTTCCTTGCCCAGTTCTCCCAGCAGCCTCATCAGAAGCATCTCGAGGCCGCACTGCGCGTCGTCCGCTACGCATTGTCCACTGCACGCGTAGGACTCTGCTACCGTGCTCAGCCCTCTGTAGTCATTGACGGCTATACAGAGAGCGACTGGGCACATGACACAGATGCTCGCAGCCGCATTGGTTACATCTTCCTCGTCGGGGGGACTGCAGTCTCCTGGAAGAGTGGAAAACATGCTTGTGGTACTAGGAGCTCCAGTGAGGCAGAGTATGTGGCACTGGGTGCAGGTACGTGTGAGAGTGTTTGGCTGTCCCTCCTGTTGCAGCAGTTGCGTCACCTTGCGCTGTGGTACCAGGAGCTCCATTCATTGCATCACCTTGCGCTGTGACAACCAGAGTGCGAAGGCGATTGCTGAGCACGATGGCATGCATCACTCTCGCACTAAGCACATCAACATTGAGCATCACTTTGTACGCGAGCGCATTGCTGCTGGGGAAGTTCAGGTTGTCCGGGTCGACACTCGTCAACAGCGTGCAGACTTTCTCACCAAGGCGCTCCGTAGTGGAATGTTCAAGGCGGCCGTGCATGCTGTTGGCTTGCTGCGCTCTCGTGATGCCGCCGGTTGATGTGATTCCTGTGATGTTCACCTCGTTCTATGTTTTGTGTGTGTGAGGCCTGTTTGTCTGTGGGTCATGGGGGAGTGTTGGTTATTGTCACAAACACGCGCAAGTGCCCTCTTGTCTCCATTCATGCACACACCTCACCACTGCAGGTGATTGAACTGGATTAAGGCTCCCTGGTGCAAGACTGTAGTGCAGCATGAAGTGCACAGTGGAGATGCCTCAATCAAGCTGCCGAGTGGTGGCTTCAGCACCAGCCTTGTCACATGCCTTAGTTTAGTGATACCCCTCACATGCTAAAAAGGGGATACAACTTGTAGGATTGCATGCTTGTTAGTTGATTGAACACTTGCATGTCCCTAGAGTGGTGAACTGGGTTGCTGATCCCTTGGGACCACACGTCCGGCTTGTGCCGGCGTGTGAGAAACCGCCTGGAGCTCGTTCGCTCCAGGGTCGGGTTCGATCCCTGGGTGGCGGCCGGGCCCCACGATGAGTGTCTCGCGTGGGTGGCCCGGTCAATTGGCTCTCACCACCTCGCTCACTCTTAACTCTCGTGAAAATGTGTCTTGCTTCCTTCACTTTTCTAAGTCGTGAGTGTTCCCCGATCCATGGCGTACTCCATTGCTTGTCACCTACTTGATTGCTAGCATAGTGTCTGCGCCTACCTACAAATGCATAGCAAGGGATGTTGGTTGTGTCCGTTAAAGACGCGAGTGACCTCTTGACGCTGTCCACCTACACACACCGTCACTGCAGGTGACTGAGCGGATATGAAGGTGTGGGCCATGCATCACTATCATCTCTGCCGGGTACAAGATTGGCGTGAGCTCAATCATGCTCAAGTTCTACCAGAAAGAGTTCCTGCTGTTCTGATCATTTGGTGATAGGCCGTTCGATGGCCAAAACATGAGGGATGCATGCTCCACATATGCTCGTGGTCGAAGTGGATTCTTGGTTGCTTCTATCTTGTATGTTAAGCTAGTTGTGTAGCACTTACACTGGGTTGCTGATCCTATGGGGTCACATTCTCGGTCGCTCCGAGGTGTGAGAGACCACAGCGGCTTTTAGCTGACCGGTTCGACCCCGGGGTGGCGGCCGGATCCCACTTCAAGCTGCTGGAGTGGGTGGTGAGAAAATGCGTGGAAGCTTCCTAGCAACACAGCCGCTGACTGGGCGTCAGTGCCTGGTCAGACAGTGACGACAGTCACAGGTCGTGCACACAATGGCAAGGGTTTGGCTAGGAGACACAAGAATTCTTCAATAGCATATGCAGAGAGTGTTAACAAATGACAGGTCCAAGGCATAAACACTTGCCGCGGCGCACGGCAGGTGTCGCACGTGGGAGTCCAAGAGCTGTCCTAAAACCGGCCCAAAACCACTGTTTTGGCCGTAACTCTGCGCACACATGTCAGAATGCTACGCCGTCTGAACCTAGACGTGCAGGATCAAAAGACGGACGCTAAGACTGGTCACATGCATGCATCCATCATCAGACAGTGGACATACAATGCAAAAACATGTAAATAGGGCTCATGGCCAGTCCGCCGAAAGACACCTGCAAGATGTAGAAAGGACAGCAGAGAGTCCCGGCAACATCTGGGGCTCTGGAACGGTAGTCGGCCAGCTCCAAGCCGGTAGTCCACCGCTGGTCGTCGCACCGGTGTCACCAGGGCCCGCCTCAAGGATCTGCACGAGTATGGACACGACCGAGTGGTCACAGTAAACTGTACACGAACGTCACAAATCACAACACTCCCCCATGACCCGATGGTACGCATGTCCATACACGTGTAGCACTGGTACAAACACAATAGTGAGTGACACAAACAGATGAGGCACATACACACATCCCACACTCAACCACCCTCAAGCATGGGACGAAGTCCAACAGAACGAATGGCCACCAGGAACTTTCCGCGAGCTAGTGCCTTCGTCAAGAAATCAGCACGTTGCATGTCAGGCCAACCCACATGACAGAGATCACGCGTTGCTCCACCAGATCACGAACAAAGTGATGCTCAACCGCAATGTGCTTTGTGCGAGCATGAAAAACACCGGAGTTCTCTGCAATGGGGAGAGCACTCTGGTTGCCGCAACGTAGCATAATGGCGGGTACTGACTGCCCAGGCTCAAGGAACAAGCATTGCAGCCATACTGCCTGAGCAGCCCTTGTGCCCAAAGCAACGTACTCTGCCTCCGAAGAACTACGTGCGATGCGGCCCTGCTTCCCGCTTCGCCAAGATAGAGCGTTACCACCAAGCAAAAACACGTAGCCAGTACGGCTGCGCTCATCTCGGCTCCAAGCTCAGTCGCTGTCGGTGTAGCCGTCAAGGACCACCAAACACTATCGACGAAAACAGAGTCCGAGGTACGGCGTGGAGACCACGTACCGCACCACTCGCAAAGCCGCATGAAGGAATCTGGGACGTGGACCTGCGAGAACCGAGCGAGGAGGTTGACGGCGAACGCGATGTCAGGACGCGTGGTAGTGGCCAGGTACATTAGAGATCCGATGAGACTGCGGTACAAGGTCACGTCCAGTGTCTCCTCCAGCTGTGTAAGGTCATCCACCTTCAAGAAATCCTGCCCATCGGGTGTAAGAGGTGTGGAAGTGGAGGGCAGTGCACCAAGGAGATTGCTAAAGCGCTCCCCCACGACTCGTGTGTATCGGGCCTGATGCAACAATAGTTTCCGATGTCTGCGATCTCGCACGATCTCCATACCGAGAAACACCGATGCAGGACCGAGGTCCTTCATCTTGTAGGGAAGCCTTGGCCCCCTTCGCGGCCTCCAGGGATGGAGACGCGATCAGAAGGTCATCGACATAGACCAGGATGGCGGTGAACCGCTCGGGTGTCGGTAGGATGAAAAGAGAGGGGTCTGCCTCACTCTGTACATATCCTGCACTAGTCAAAGTGCCGGTGATCTCCCAGTTCCAACACCGCGGAGACTGCTTGAGGCCGTACCAGGACTTGCGCAAGCGCCGGACCTTGTCACCGTCCTCACTGCCCGGTGGCTGAGCCATGTAAATCTCCTCATCCAGAGAGCCATGGAGGAACACATTGTTCACATCCATCTGGTGCAGTTTCTAATCATGCTGAGCCACTACACTGAACAGAGCTTGAGCTGAGGTCATGCGGCCAACAGGGGCAAAAGTGTCAGTGTAATCGACTCCCTCAATCTGAGAGTACCCCTTGACGACCAAACGGGCCTTGTAGCGTTCCAGTGAGCCATCCGGCTTCACCTTCTTGCAAAAGACCCACTTGACCTGAATAGCCTTCCTCCCAGGGGGAAGGTCGACAAGGTCGTAGACTCTGTGCTCTCGGATAGCGCAAAGCTCATCCTCGCAGGTAGCACGCCAAGCGTCAGCATCCTATGATGAGATAGCCTCCCTCAGTGTGCCCGGGTCGGGCGCCATAGAGGGAGAACTCTGCGTGGCAAGTGCACACGCCTCAGTGCCGGGCCTGATGATCACGAGATCAGCTGTTGCGTCACAGACAATATAGAACTTGCGAGTGACGAGGTCATGCCTTACAGGGCACACTGGATGTACCTCTATGAGCTCAGTGCGGATACTCACGCCTAGGGCCTTTGTGCTGAGGTCACCACTCGCGATGCTGCGACAAGAGCGCCTGGGTCCGGGGCCCGACGCTCCCTGAGCTCCGGAATCCAGTGGTCGAAGACGGCCACTGGGCTCACGGGAGTAACCTGAGGTCGAGGGACGCACCTTAGGCTCAAGGACAGGTGCGGCCATAGCTGGTGAGGGCTGAGACGAGGCAGCCAGAGACACCATGCGAGGAGATGCGTGTGTGGGGAACACGGGGCTGGGTGTGACAGCTGGAACAGGCAAGACTGGACCTGACACTAAGGCAGGAGTACCAGCCGACGTAGGGACGGGAGTGTGCGAGGCTGGATCAGATACAGAAATAGGGGTGCCAGCAGACGCAGATGCTGGTGTAGAAGGAGGCGTGGGAATAGAGGTACCTGTGGGGTGTGAAACAGGCTGTACAGGTGAGATCTCTGGACCAACGGTAATGATCACCGGATCATCAAGTGCTGGAGACCTAGAGGGGGCTCAAGCGGACACATCAGCTTGATGAGAGGTGCTCGCTGGCATGGAAGTCTCCCCCATCCGCCGAGAACCCTCACAGGAAAGAACATGGGTGGCGGATAGTGATGTGATCGAAGTCAGGTCGCGGTAGGTGAGAGACTCGAAAAACAGTGCGTCGCAGGACTCAATGACGCGACGACAAGTAGGGTCCCAGAAGCGTCAGGCCTTCGACCAAAGGGAAATGCCTATGAAGGCACACAACCAGCCCCGAGGTGAGACCTTGCACCCCTGCTGGTCCTCGATGTACCACACTGAGGCCAGGGAGCCCCAGACGCGAGCGAGACGAAGGTCAGCACGGTGTCCAAACCAGAGCTCGTACGATGTAATATGGTCCGGAAGCGGACCGGGCGGGAGGCGGTTCCAGACCCAAGTCATGTAGGCAAAATCCTCATAGACAAAAGACTCCGGAAGACCGCACTCAGACTGCATGGCGCGAACCGCATCCTCCATGGTGCGGTTCCAGCGCTGAGATACACCGTTCTGCTGAGGGGTAGCAGGAGCGGAGACCTGGTGAAAAATCCCGTGCTCAGCAAAGAAGGAGTCCATCTCGCCAAGGAACTCGCCGCCGCGATCCGAGCAAAAGGTATGTAGCGTGTGGCGGGACTGACGCTTAGCCATCACTAGCCAGAGTCGAACCGCAAGGGCGGCGTCGCTCTTCTGACACAGGCTGTAGGCCCACTACATCCGAGTAAAGTCGTCAGTCAGAGTCAGAACATACCGGCCCCTCTCGGACTAGGACTCGATCGGGAGAGGGCCGAGAAGGTGTGAGTGAACCAACTCGAGAGGCCGAAGCGCTCGTGAACGAGAGTCAGGGTAGGTACACCGGTGCATCTTCCCCTGAGCTCAAAAACGACAGTCAGTCTTGGCTGGCTTCTTTAAAGAAGCCACGTTAAGACCGAGAGCGGGCTGTGTTCGAATGAGCTTTGACACAATCTCGGAGCCCACGTGACACAGATGGCGATGAAGCAACCTCTAGTGTTCCAGAGATAGAACACCAGTGACAAAGACACAATCGGAGGAAGACGAAGAGCAAGGGGAGGAGGGCCGAGCGATGCGATACAGATCATCTATGATTGAAGCACGCAAGACGACTCTGCGGGTGTCAGTAGCAGTCACAGTCGCTGAGTCAGTGGTATGCTCCACAGAGAGACCCATCAAGGTGCAGGCACGCACAAAAAGCAAGCTAAGCTCAAGACCAGGCACAAACAACACGTCGGAAAGGTACAAGGGGCCAGATGGACCATCGAAGCATACAACCCCAACACCATGGACTGGCAAGGACTGAGCAGACCCTGTACGAACGGAACGGACAGACGTGACAGGACCGAGAACAACAAAGTCACTACAATGGCACGTCAGGTGATGGGTGGCACCAGAATCGATGATCCAAGTGCCACCAGAGTCACGGCTGCTGGACATCATTGTAGAACGAGCAATGGAACACTCAGTATCAGAGGGACACTGAGCCGTCAGTGGGGAGGAACGATGCACAACACAAAGATGAGACTCATGAATCCACTCGGTGTAGTCAAGCCCATCATCATCACATGCTAACTGTGCTCCCCCACACGCATCGTCACGAGCCACATGAACGGACGAACAAACAGTCTATGAACCACCCGTCGATGACAACACACTCATACCTCCCTGAAAGCGGAGTGCCAGAAGGTGGCGAAGCTCGGCGATGGTGCGGTCGCGCGGGTCCGGATCACTGCCGCTCGCCGGTGAGGAGGCAGGAACAACTACAGTCGTGGCCGCCGCGCGTCCGGAGGAGGATGCGGGTGATGTACCAGACGTGGAACGGAGAGCATGAGCAGCCTAGAGCCCACGAGTGATCCACGCCCAGTCAAGCGGCTGCAGGCACTCCGTGTAGCGATGGACGCCTCCACAGTTGTAGCAGTGCACAGAACGGCCACTGGTACCACTGGATGACGACCGCTTCTGACCTGATCCACGCTTCTTATTTTTCTTCTTCCCTTGGGCGGCTGCTGCAACACCCTGTGTCTGCGTGGGTGTAGACGGGGTCGAAGAGGAATAGGGAGATAAGGAAGTGATAGAGGAGCAAGAGGGAGGCTATAGGAGGGAAGATGGTGGTGATGCGATGGCTGCTGCAGCGAGGGAAGTCTCCTGATGGGCTACGGCTGCCTTGCAGGCTGTAGTCACCTGAAGGAAGAGCTGATGCGCCCAAGGAAGCAGCTGCAGAGTTGCTAAGAAGTGCTCAAGGACAGCGTCGTTGTATCGTGTGAAGATGTTGGTGTACTCGAGGCAAACTCCGAGCATAATCGTATGAAGCGCCCATAGCTGTGTGCCTCTTGAGGTCCCCAAGCACGTGTAAATGCGCATGGCGCGTTGCCAGTAATCCGCTGTAGGCTCCGCAGGCCCCTGACGGAGTGAATGGAAAGCACGAATGTGTGATGCACGAGTGGCGCGCATCTCTGCGGCCAGCAGGGATAAGGCAAGATCCCAACCTCCACGGGGATCGGTGCCGGTGCCTGTGCCGGCCTCGCCAAGGAAGGGGCAGAAGTCGACTACGGTCTCGCGTGGCATGGCGTGGAGGAGTCTGCGCATGACCCAGGCTGCTGTCACGACCTGTGCTGGGTGTGTAGGCTGGTACGGGCTGTGGTAGTAAGGCCACACTCCCTCAGAAGTAGCCCCCACCTGAAACAAGATCTTCCAGGAGTCGCAGCCATCCTAACTGATGTACCATGGAGGCGGTGCCTCAAAATCCTTGGGCTGCCGTTCCGTGGGGAGAGCAACCACAGGCTGAGTAGGACGAAAGACGGAAAAAACTCCTGGAAGAGGATGGTCACCGGGGTAGTCAGGTGACGATCGTATCGGGGAAAACGGAGGAGATCGGGTACCCGTCTGTAGCTGACGGAGGCGCTCCTGAAGAACTCGAATCTCCGAAGCTGGGAAATCATCCGTAATTCCTGGCATGAGTGGCTCATCATCCAGGAGGTCAGCAGGTGGTGGGACAGGTCGAGCGCCTGTCACGGGTGCCTGAGCCGACTGCTGGGTAGAGACCGTGACACTGTCAGCTCCCTCAGAAGCCCGCTGAGGAGTCGTGGACTGAGCACGCAGAAGCTCATTCAGCGTGCGGATAGCGTCAGTCTGCTCTCTCTAGAGGTAACGCATCTCATCCTGCTGGCTTTGCAGGTCCTCAATGGCCTGCGAGCGTGGACTCAGTACACCAGACGAAGAGGAGGAGGGGTCGCCTGGTCCCTTCTCCTTGTTGTCAGACAGGCTCATGTCGCCGCTCAGTATGGGGCGACAGGTCAAGTTTGTTGGATTTCAAAACCATCAGCGTTTCTCGAGGAGTTGAGACGCTGGCAACTTTTGACTGTCCAGCCAAAAATTTGGCGAAGTACCCCAGTGAACCTTGATTTCGATATTAACTATTTGAAAGCCGTTGAAATTCGTCGAAAATGGACTTTCGTCAAATTCAATAGTACCACCAAATTAATTAAAAAAATTGTTTCGTCGATTTCAATGGTCCACCTCCACTTTTTCGTCCAATACTCAACTGGGTCCTTTACGTGTTTTTTCTCGAACTCGGATGCTACGGTTGACATTTATTATGGACCTGTCGAAGTTCAGGCACTTCGATGTGCCTTTTGCTGGCTATCGAGGCCACGGAGCGCTCCTCGCCTCACGTTTGACGCTCTCCAAACGTCAAACATGAGAGCGACGAGCATTCAACCGTTCAAAACCTCGAACGGTCGAGTGGCCGTCGCTCTCGAGGTAATACAAGAAGCCAAAAAACACATCGAGCAGACGTCGTCATTGTAATAAAAAAGTAAACAACCCCGGTCGTCGAATTTAAGGGTCTACCCCCTCTTTTTCGTCGATTTCAAAAGTACCCCCAAAATAATTACGAAGTGCAAAAAAAGTCGTCGAATTAATTATGGAACAACTCGATCGTCGAATTCAAAGTTCACTGGGGTATGGTGTTGACGTCAGCAGGTGGTTGCTCACGTCAGCACAACCTGATGATGTCAGCAAGCAAAAGTGCTGACGTCAGCTCGCCTCCCCCCCTTTTTTTCTCTTTCTCGTGACTCTTCGCGAGCGTGCAGCCATTCCGCGGCGGCTGCGCGGAAGTTGCGCAGCAGCTTCTGCTCAGGTATTGCTGCAGCAGTGCTGTCAACTGCAGCAACAACTGTGTAGCTTTGTATGCAACGGTGGCAGCAGCGGCTGCGCTGCTGCTGCTGATGCTGTTGCTACTGATACTGCTGCTGTGCGCTGCGGGTGCTGCTCACTGCCGCCGCCGCACGCTGCTGCTGCTACTAGTATTGCGTTGCTGTTGCTGCTGCTGCCGCTACTACCCTGCTGTTGCCGCCGCTGCTGCTATTGCGCTGTTCTTGTCACCGCTGCTGCTGCGTTGCTGCTGCTGCCGTTGCTACTGCGTTGCTGCTGTCGTCGTTGCAATTGCGCTGCTGCTGTCGCCGCTGTTGCTGCTGCCACTGCGGCTGTGGATGGCGGCTGCGCTCACTGTAGCCACCACGCACCGCTGTTGCTGTTGCTACACTGCTGCTGCTGCCTCTGTTGCTGCTGCTGGCATGATGGCAACAGCGCTGCTACGATCTCACGTGGTGGGTGAGGGCTGCGTCAACGGCGACCGGCTGTCTCCAACAGGCCCCAAGGAATCTACCGTAGCGGTGACTCTCACTGCTGCTGCTCTGCTGCGTCTCTGCTACGCAGCTCAGTGAGAACTGTCTCACAGCTCTGATACCATGAGAAAATGCGTGGAAGCTTCCTAGCAACACATCCGCTGACTTGGCATCAGTGCCTGGTCAGACGGTGACGACAGTCACAGGTCGTGCACACAACAGCAAGGGGTTGGCTAGAAGACACAAGACAAAGTGTCAGAATGCTTTAATAGCATATGCAGAGAGTGAGAACAAATGACAGGTCCAAGGCATAAATACCTGCCGCGGCGCACGGTGGGTATCGCACGTGGCAGTCCAAGAGCTGTCCTAAAACCGGCCCAAAACCACTGTTCTGGCCGTAACTCTGTGCACACATGTCAGAATGCTACGCCGTCTGAACCTAGACGTGCAGGATCAAAAGACGGATGCTATGACTGGTCACATGCATGCTAAGACGGTGGACATACAATAAAAAAAATGCAAATAGGGCTCATGGCCAGTCCGTCGAAAGACGCCCGCAAGCTATAGAAACGACAGCAGAGAGTCCCGGCAGCATATGGGGCTCTGGAATGGTAGTCGGCCAGATCCAAGCCGGTAGTCCGCCGCCGGTCGTCGCACCGGTGTCACCAGGGCCCGCCTCAGGGATTTGCATGAGTATGGACACGGCCGAGTGGTCACAGTAAACTGTACACAAACGTCACAAATCACCACAGGTGGTCCGGTCAATCGCGTGCTAAGAGCTCACTAGCTCTTTACTCACTCACTTGTCTCTCGCTACCTTCCAAGGAAGTTTTTCACCAACTCCTTGCTCCACCTACAGCCATGGATGTCTTGTGTGACTAGCTTGTGTGGTCGTGAGTTAGTGTCGGCATCTTGCCGCAACCTACTGGTATCAGAGCAAGAGGGGCAACCCCCTGCGCTCCACCGATCTGGGGTCTTGTGTAGTGTAGTGCAAACGACGTCCACTTGCCTACACCGCAACTTCTCCGCTCCCTGGCTCCTGCACTCTTGTAGTGCCGCTTTTCACACTCCACATCTCTGCAACTCGTGCGCTGAAACTTCAAATGATATGGGCCCCTTTGTACTCTCACCTCGGCCCAAATCTACTCCGCAGCTCCGCAGTTCTTAGTCCCATAGCTCCGCAACACCGAAGCATCGCATCACCGTAGTCACTTGGCTCTCTTGCCTCGGGCCGCATTTGCCCCGTAGTTTTGCAACTCTAAGCCTTGCAGCTCGGCATCACTGGATGCTGCATCACCATGGCCGCTCG
>SZWC01016725.1:0-20526 GCA_023375785.1 Penium margaritaceum
ATCCACACCAGCCTGCCCGTCCACACCAGCCTGCCCGTCGGACCGCTCCATCCTGACCAGTGCTGCACGTGCCTCAAATGGTCTACCATACTGCCGCTGCACCCCATGCTGCACCCCCTGCTGCACCTCCTGCTGCACCCCCTGCTGCACCCCCTGCTGCACCCCCTGTTGCAACCCCTGCTGCACCACCTGCTGCACCCGCTGCTGCACCCCCTGCTGCACTCTCCCATCCAGTGGATGCGACTGCTGTTCTGAAGGAAGTGAGTCAGGCAGCCTGCAATGCCCTCTCTGCTGCTGCTGCTGCTGCTGCTGCTGCTGCTGCTGCTGCTGCTGCTGCTGCTGAGGCGGCGGCTGAGCCTGCTGCCACTCAATCTGCTGTTGGCCCTGCTGCTGGTGGTGACATGGATGCTGCTGCTCCTCCTCCTCTCTCATTGACTCAAACTCCTGCAGCAGCTCATCCACCGTCAGGAAAACCGCTGGCTGAGGAGGTTCCTTTGCTTCTGCTTGGGCGACTTGCGCTTCTGGGGCTTGTCTGTTTTCAAGAAGTTGTTGCTGTGGAGCTCTGTGTGGCGGCCAGCGCAACTGCTCCTCAAGCATCCGCACCTCTCGTGGCACGGTGGGCTGTCCAAACTGCTGCTGCTGGTGATGCTGCTGCTGCTGCTGCTGCTGCAGCAGCTGCCGCTGTTCTTGCTTCTGCTGGCGCTCCCCTACTTGCAGACCCTGCTGCTGCGGCTGCTGGCATCGGTGTTCAAAAGGATGGGGCTCCTGCTGCTGCCGCAACTGCTGCTGACGCCGCAGATCAAGCTGGTGGTGCTGCTGCTTCTGCAGCACGACATGGTGGACCTCTGTAGAAGAAGGTGGAGAGTGAAATGTGTCCGTGACAGCAGCGGCGGCGTTGCCATCCCCACACGGCAGCGCGTCTTCGGCGCCGACGCCTTGGGCAGAGGGAAGGCGGACGGGCGGGTCCCACATTGAGCCGGAGTCGCTCACCATCTCGTCGACCAGTCCCGGACAACTGTGGAGGTTGTGACGTCGTTAACCGTGAAGGTACCCAGACTAGACGACCGCTGCGGAAAGACTAGTGCATGAGATGCGCCCGTCGGTAAAATGATTGCGTACAGAGAGGTTCCATTGTGAAGCCTCCATCGGTGCAAGCGTCGATTGCGGGTGCGGCTGAATGTGTGGCTTGCACACACGACAATTCGACCGCTCGGTGCTGCGGGAGAATGCCCAAAGTTGCAAGCTGCCACGGGCGTAGGCTGCGGTGGTGGTGGTGCAGCTGCTGCTACTGCTGCTGCTGCTACAGTTGGTCCTCCTGCTCTTGCCGCCGCTGCTGCTGCAACTGCCGCTGACGTTGCTGCTGTTGATGATGCTGCTCCTCCTGCTGCTGCGTCTACTGCCGCTTCTACCGCCGCCACCCCCGCCGTTGCCGCTGCTGCTGCTGCTGCCACCACAAGTGAAAACATCTGGAGGTTAGAGTCGTGCACGCAAATCTGCTCCAGCGGCCGCTGGAACTTTGCATGGGGTTGACGGTAACCGCGGGAACGACCGCTGTAAATAGCTGGTTGAAAGCCCTCCCATTGTTTTTGTTTTCCACAAGATCCACAGAGAAAATCCCTCCTACCGGGCTTCCTTACTGAAGCTCCGTCTGGCAAGAAGAAGGCTTCCCTCGAGAGAGAACACAGAGGCCTTGAACCGGCACATTGATTTTGATTTTGATTGTATGACTGGGTGGCGGGGCGCGACGCGGCGAAGGGTACGGCGAGGCTGCGAGGATGTTGGCGATTGCGCCTTTTGCTCCTTCGGTGTGGAATCCTACAATCATAGGATTCCCTCCGATTGATAGGGATTTTAAGGCTCGGATGTCCGACGTGGCGTGTCTCCCACAAGCAGAAAGTTGCGGAATAACAAAGAATCAGTCGAAATGCCCGTCATCTCTGATTGTACCTGAAATGAAGTTCTGGAAATCGATTTCGATAAATCTTTACTGATATCGACGATAGTGCCGACTTGTGCAGTGAAAGGTGTACGCGCACAAAAGTTTCGTGTTCACCCGCGTCGCTCGCATGCCAAACCGGAAGCGCGCATCGATGTCGCTTTGATGTCGAAGCGGCCTTGACGTCTTCCCGTAAAATCAGTGATTTATTCCGTCCAACAAGGAATCGAAAACGCGCGAGATCCACGGGGTACGATGGTTATTTCCTCTGATTTGAACCCCTGTCCTGTTGGCGGAAAAATCAATAAACAATCAGAGGGAAATGCCCCAAACCCTAGAATCAAAATCAGAATCACTGCGTCGGTTCTTCGCCAGAAGGTCAAACATCCTCCACTGCCGGCTGGGCAGATGTGGCCGGCAGTTCAAATTGCCGCCTCCCAGACCGCGTGGAAGTGCACTGCGGTGGTGCATTTTGCTGTGAAAACCAGAGTTTGCGATCGGAACATATATGACAGACCTATTTGTACAACAAGTGGACTGAGGAATTCGGATCGCAAACCAATGAACTGCTCAGCACATGCAAACGTTGACCGGCTTGGAAGGCGGAATCGGTAACTCCTGACATTCGCCGTTAGGAGTTACCGGCTTTGCAACTCCAGCCGGTAGCGAATCTTGAACAGCCGGTGACTTGAGCAGAGTGGGTGACGGACGACGTGGGTGAGGAAGGGGGGAGTGGGGAGGAAGGCTCAACTAGCTCGGTGTTGTGCTTTCAAAACCCACCTTCTTATCACACGTCAACATGTATTTACATTACACACGTCAGACACATCCGCGTGGCCTAATGGATAAGGCATCTGACTTCTAATCAGAGGATTGTGGGTTCGAGTCCCACCGTGGACGCCTTTTGCCTCTGAAGCACACACTATGGGACTCTCGATGAGATCTTGACATGGTGTGGAGACACTAGCATATGGAAGGCAATGCGGATCGATACTGACAAGCAAGGAGGTGTACCAAGGAAAGAGCCTGCAACATCACATATTTTTCTACACACATCTCTTTTCACCACAACCTCAACCGGAAGTGCCGCCCTTCCCCCCCCCCCCNGCGGAAAAATCAATAAACAATCAGAGGGAAATGCCCCAAACCCTAGAATCAAAATCAGAATCACTGCGTCGGTTCTTCGCCAGAAGGTCAAACATCCTCCACTGCCGGCTGGGCAGATGTGGCCGGCAGTTCAAATTGCCGCCTCCCAGACCGCGTGGAAGTGCACTGCGGTGGTGCATTTTGCTGTGAAAACCAGAGTTTGCGATCGGAACATATATGACAGACCTATTTGTACAACAAGTGGACTGAGGAATTCGGATGGCAAACCAATGAACTGTTCAGCACATGCAAACGTTGACCGGCTTGGAAGGCGGAATCGGTGACTCCTGACATTCGCCGTCAGGAGTTACCGGCTTTGCAACTCCAGCCGGTAGCGAATCTTGAACAGCCGGTGACTTGAGCAGAGTGGGTGACGGACGACGTGGGTGAGGAAGGGGGGAGTGTTTGAGGAAGGCTCAACTAGCTCGGTGTTGTGCTTTCAAAACCCACCTGCTAATCACACGTGATTAAATATGTACATTACGTAATGCAGACACATCCGCGTGGCCTAATGGATAAGGCATCTGACTTCTAATCAGAGGACTGTGGGTTCGAGTCCCACCGTGGATGCCTTTTGCCTCTGAAGCACACACTTATGGGGACTCTCGATGAGATCTGGACATGGTGTGGAGACACTAGCATATGGAAGGCAATGCAGATCGATACTAAGGACAAGCAAGGAGGTGTACCAAGGAAAGAGCCTGCAACATCACATCTTTTTCTACACACATCTCTTTTCACCACAACCTCAACCGGAAGTGCCGCCCTTCCCCCCCCCCCCCCCCCCCCCCCCCCTCAAGCAAATACCAATCAGCCTCATAGAAGATCTATCCAAGCCCATCACTAAAGAGGAAATCAGAATAAGCATCTCACAAATGGCAAAAAAACAAAGCGTCGGGACCTGATGGCACACCATCAGAGTTTCATCAATCCAAACCAGAGGGCATAGAATCCAATCTCCTTCGCGATGTTGAAGATTTCCTATCCAACCCTGAACAACACATCACTTTCACAGACTCTGTGACATGCCTCCTCTTTAAAAAGGGTGACCCAACAGACATCAGAAGTTACCGACCGATCTCCTTGCTAAACACAGACTATAAAATACTAGCAAAAATCCTTGCTAACAGACTTACACCTATTCTGCCACATATCATCCATCCAGAATAAACTGGTTTTGTCAAACATAGAAACATCGAACACACTTTGTCTACCATTATGGACCTTCAACACCGGTCCATCAAATCAAAATCCAACCTCACCTTCATCTTAGCACATTTTGAAAAAGCGTGAAACCCTACTTAGACCACATATCTATAAAACCATGAAAGCAATGGGTTTTCCACCAACTTACATCAACTCGATAAAAGCCACACTTCTCAAAACACATACCCTACTGCACTTTGATTTCGAATTTAACCATTTTTACCTTGGTTGAAATTCGTCGAAATTGGAGTATACATCGAATTCAAAGGAATTCAAAAATAATTTAAATTTGTAATATTTGAATTCAACACTCCACCGTTCACCAATTTGTTCCTGTAGCCCTGGGTCGTACATTCACTGTTTCTTGCAGTTTCTGTTTCATGTGCAAAAGATATGTACCGAGTATTTTATGGCAACCTGTTTTGCTCTTCATGAGCTCGAAGACTGAAACAGCCTCATCATCACGCTTGGCGACAGCCTCCTCGTGAGCCTCGCTCGCAGCCTCGGCTGGGAGCGAGGCTGACGAGGAGCCATGGTCGCTGGACTCCTACGAGCATTCGTCGAATCGAAAAATCTGAAACATACTGTTCCTCGAGTTTATAGTTTCTAGCCTGGGTTTACGGTGAATTTAAGGGTATACAAAAATAATGCAAAAGCTTAATTTGTTGATCGAAATAAACTATGCATCAAATCAATATTCGAAATTCAATTTTATTAGGGTACTAGTTTCCTCCTCAATGGTCACCTTTCACCTCAAATCACCACCAGACCAGGTGTGAGGCGCTACTCTTCATTGTTGCTATGGAACCTCTGAACCAATACTTTACAAAGTGTATCGACAAACCAATCTCGACCTTTCCAAACTGCCCATCCTTCAGAGCATATGCTGATGACACCACAATACTCATAAAGGACTCGAACAACCTTGATAAGGCTTAACAGATGCTATCCATTAGTGAAGACCTGATGGGTCTCAAAGCTAACGCAGGAAAAACCATTCTTTTTCCTCCCGGCCCAAATACAGCACCCCCTCCCTCAACATCCTTCCAAGACTCAATCGACCCGCAAAGAATCCTAGGAATCAACCTTGATCACGACCTCGACAACTCCTCCATGTGGAACATGATCATCAAACAACGGAAAGCCTCAGCTATTCACTGGCAAAGTTTCCATTTCACCTTACTAGTGAATCTCATCATTGTACGAGCGTACCTCATCCCAAAATTCATATACCACTCAAGCATATGCCCCCCTTGTCCAGGAACCCTGGTACAAATCCAAAACATTCTACTCAACTTCTTATCTACATCCAAGCAAGATGTTTAACTTTGTTTCATCAACAAGAACCTCGCCATAACTCACCCGGATAAAAGAGGCCTTGGCGTCCCATGGCCTACTACCCTTGTACAAGCGCAAAGTGGGCTAATAGCATACGACCTCCTAACCCCAAATCAAAACACATGGAAATGGGTGGTATGCAATATGAACAGCTTCTACGAGAATGGTCATTTCATCCTGTCACACTCGGATATTCTCAAGTTCAGAAATCACATGAGCTCTGGATGGCTTGAAATTCTCAAACAATTTATTGCCACGAATCATATCATTCGACCACTGTCACTACTCAAACAACAGTTACTCGAAGAATACGTTGCTTTTAACCGTTTCTTTCTTAATCTCAACGGCAAACCTTTGAGACTAGACAAGAGACAACATTTCATTCTAAGAAAAGGAAATTCAGTTAAAGCATATCTTCTCAGACCTCCACCCAAAAGAAGACTTTCATAAGGTTGTCAAGAAGATGTGCGGCTCTTCTGCTACCAAACTCAACGCGATCAAAATATTCATAAAAGACATCCAAAGAGTGGCTACAAATCATAACGCAACAAAAAACAGATCACTCGACAACACATCGATATTGGTGCATCACCTCATATACGACAGATCTACTTGGTCTAATCTACCGCTTTGACCCATATGAAGACGGGTTTCTAGCAATCGCCTGTAATGTCACACCATCCCTCGACATTGAGCTAGCCCACTCCCAACTACCTTAGTCCATGACCTTAGCATGTAGACCCCCATTCATACAGTCGGAGACAAATTTGTTGGCTTCAACAACAATGTTACAATCCCAGCATGGAGAATAGAATTAACAAAAAAAGTAGAAACTCTTCAACATCTACCACCTCCTGAACAACAAAATAACTAAAGTTGTGGAATACCCGGATAAATGGGAGGCACATAGTGCACCATAATTCTCAGAAAAAAACTCTAAAAATAATCATCCACAACAAATCCTCAACCAAAAAAACGAAGAGACTCTTGCCAAAATCATTAATCGATGTATCCAAGTAAAAAACAAACTCTGCTTCCTCCCCCCAATGTTTACAGACATCTGTGCATTCTGCAACTTACACGAAGAAACTATGATGCATGCGTTCGAGTCATGCTCTAAACTACATGTCTGAAGAAGGTTTCTCCTTCATTTCTGTCCATACAATAGAAACCAACTTCCTATTTGACCAGAGCCACCTGTGCTTTCAGTGGTGGCAGTTGATTCAAGCCATAACCTTTCGGGAAATTTTCACCCATAGATACCAGATCTCGATGGGGTCCACCAAACCTCTAAGGAAACCCACATCAAATTTGTGCCGAAAGATTATGCAAACATTTCAGGATCAAATTAACCTCCACGCACTTTGTCTACATAATTAAAAAAAAACAAAGAAACTACGTATCATGATAACACAACTTACTAGCTCATCCAAAACTTGCAAAGTTGACAACAAGTTACAACCCCCACACCTCGTCATCCACCCTCACCTAAAGAAACACTGGTTCAACATCACTTTCAACTAAAGGGGGGCCCAACACATCAGGGAGTGGTGTAAAAACTGGCTCTGGTCCTCCAATCATATGGTTACGACCCGTGGTGAAGGTGTCCTTAGGGGTGAGGGTTAGTGGATGGGATTCCCACATCATCCATAGGATGCAAGTCCTATGGGTACCTGAGCTGGTGTGTCTTCAGACACATTAGGCACTGTCTTTTAACTCAAAGCCTCCATCGGAGGGGATTTTTATCCCCAAGGGTGCAGCATAGGTTCCCTCACCTCTAAGGTTGTCTAAGCCACACACAAAAAAGAAAACAAAACAAAAGAAACAAAAAAAAAGAATACTAGCAAGGAGGTGTGGAGACACTCGCTCATGTAATGGAGCATAAAGAGAAGGGTGGAGTGAACATACACAGCCTAATTCCGCTGTACCCAGTCTTTGGGCCTCTGGATGTTTTCTTGGCCAATTTTTGCACAAAAAGGACACCGTACTCACTTTTCACAAAAGATACATGCTTTACCCACTTTTCTTGGAGCGCACAGGATCATGCATACCGCATCCACTTTTGGGAAGAAATACATGCTACACCGGTCAACGAGTAATTATGTTTCATAACTGGGTACTAAACATATATTCTTTTTACATTGTAACATTTTAAAATACATTTCATTTAGTATGAATCTGAGGCAGGCCTTGTATTCCAGGGAAACAAAACTTATTGTGCTTTAAGACACGTGGTCATGTTTTTGGTGTACAAACAACGGGGAGTGTGGTTTGTGTCCCGTTTAAAAAACCTTTTCGTTGACTTAGTACACATGACTGCCGATCCTTCATGTACATCACCATCACATAACCGTGCCCAACCATGGTCATGTGATGTGCTCTTTGGCTTAGGGAGTGAGGAAAATAGGGTCTGATGAGTACATAAAAAAAAAAACCACGGTAACGAGCTGGCTGCCGTCATCCAACCATCCCGTCCACTACATGTTCGGCGAGTCGTCAGCGACAAAGGCCGACGAACATTATTTGCCGGTTGACTAGGCAGGTTTCAACCAAAATCCATTGACCTTGTTTTCATACGACCTTTTTAACGGTGAGAGAAGACTGATGTCGTTTTGAAGTCTTCTCCTTGGAGTGTCGCCTACAATTCTTGAAAGACGGATGTAAGAAAATCATGTCTGTCAAATGACATGCAACGATTTCTTGCAAGTAGACAAATCATGCATAATCCGACCTCTCTTTGTACGTCAATTTTTACAGAATAGGAGATATTTCTACGCAACTTGTCACACAACTTCATAAACACCCACGAAAGATATCCACAACATCATTAATATCATCGACATTGGCCATTTATGGTCCACAATGGCAATATCCGCTGAGGTGAAGGGGGGGGGGCTTAGCTTGTAAATTCTGTTGTATCAATCCTGCATGAATACCCCAACGTAACGGAAACAAGGTACTACACGACATTTGCTACTATTACGCGTGCTCCTCCCCCCCCCCCCCCCCCCTCCCTCTCAATTGCACCCTCAGGTGGTGAATCCAACAGATTTGTTCTCCCCCCTTGCAGATATCAACCGATGCTACTGATGTTGGCCATCAATGGCCGACTTTGGTGACTCTTTGACAAAGGAGTGTTTCAAATAGAATATTACCCTCAACTTTTGAAGTGATGGAGAAAACAATGAGAGAGAGAGAGAGAGGGAAAGAGTCAGAGGGAGAGGGACAAAGAGACAAAAAAAAGAATATGTGAAAAAGAATATGAGAGAAAGAAAGTTCTATCTTGTGCATGTACATTTTTTCCAACTCTTGTCGCATACGGAACCTTAACTTAAGTCTACTCGTTCGGTTGAAGTTTTATCTTCATGTTGCCGTCTTCCTTGGCGGAGCATCATATTGGATATGTGGAGTATTAAAGTTCTCTTTGTACTCACTTTTTTTGCGGTGGTCGTCCGCAGTATTAGTTTTCATCAGTGGCCCTTAGGATTCTGTTTTGATTTTCTAGGATGTTAGAAGTATTTTTCTGCCAAAGAGGACACCACATCCTTTTTGTGCGGAATTTGGGTTTATTGTAGATTAGTTGCAGAAACGGGGGGTATGAGGCAAAATTACCCGACCATGCGAAATTTGGGTTGTACCCCCGTTTTGGAGAAGAAGCCTGACTCCTTCCCCTCCTATAAAGCCCCATTCACCCCTATCGCAAAGCAATATGCCTGATTGGCTGTGCCTCGCAACTACATGCATTATAAGACACAAGAGAAGCATGTATCAGTAATTATGAATCTAGCCTTGTCTCTTCTTGTCTCAATTCTTGTCAAATGGTGTTTTTCATGGTATTCTTGAGTTAGAATACAGCTCCTAAGGTATTTTTCTCGATGACGACTTCTTGGAGTCCCCAAAGGCAGGAAAAAATTTCAACACCTTCAATGCCAAAAAAAGCCGGGGCACCACATTCCGTGTATTTTGCTCCGAACCATCCCAGTTAAACTGTGCTTGTGTACGTTTGATCATCATATACTTCAACATGATTGCTGTAATGCCTGTGTCTCCAACTCCCGCACCAAGGTTGTCATTGGAGCTTGCATAATGACGTCGAGAGCTTGCTTGAGGGACTTTCCCCTCTTCGTCACTATGGGGGCAATCGTCATTACTGACCCGTACAGGGAGACTAAAATTCTTCGAATCCGGAGGCCCATTTCCATTTTTACCTCGCCCCCTTATTCTGGATCTCAAACAAGGAGGGTATTACTTCGAACTCGTGCGTTTATATGAGTTTTTCATAAACAAAACTCAGATTTTGTACTGAACAAACTCGAGTTTTGTTCTTGATACAACAATCCAAAAGCATCACGTGCAAGGCACATCCGATGGTTTTGCGCCGACCTTTTTGGTCACTCTCGTGCCTCACTCCCTCTCTCTCTATCCCTTGTCTCACTCACTTGAGGAGGCGGGGAGGAGAGGGCTAGGATGAGGGCTGGAGGCCACAGGCCTTGGCCCTTGAAGCCTCACGACCTCTTGGTCACTGATCGAGCGACCAACTCTATTGGCGGCCAGGATGTGGCCGGCCGATGACCGGCCGGTCACCTTACCAGTCGCCGGCCGTCCAGCCCGCTTCATAGGGGCAGGCGCGGGCTTTGTAGGTGCAGGAGCGAGCTTTGTACGTGCAGGCAAGGACCTCATAGGTCGAGGCATGGAATTTTTAGATGCAGGTGCCAGCTTTCTAAGCAAGGGCATGGGCTTTGTAGGCGCAGGCACAGGCTTCGTAGCTACAGGTGCGGGCTTCATAGCCATAGGCACGGACCGGCATCTAGCTGGTCGACGGCCAGCAAAGTCCCGGTTTCCCAGCAAACTCATTGTGACTTGTGTCGGCATATGCCTTTTTTCGTTTCCAAGCTGCTCGAAGATGATCCTTCGCCTCCCATAACAAAGATTCTATGGGCTCGGTAAAGGCTTGAGCAGAAGGAACATGTCCTCATGTACTCCCAATCCTCACCAATGAAGAGGACACTACTGGATACCGACCACTATTCAATACGAACGGTGTGAAATGTGTTGACTCATTCACTGATTTGTTCACCGCAAAGTCTGCCGGTGCTAGGAAGTTTTCACAGTCATTAATGGCAGGATCCATGTACATGCTAAGTATCTGATCCATAGTGGGATTCATGCACTCTGTTTGCCCTTTTCCTGGGGTGAAATACTGTCGACATTTGTGACTCTCTCGCAAAGTGCTTGTGCATCTTTTGCAAGAACGTATTAGCAAATTTTCTATCTCAATCGAAGGTAATGTGCAAGTGCAAGTCGTGGTACTTCACGATATCCTCAAAGAAGAGAAGAGCGGTCTCCTTTGCGTTGACATCAGTGGCTATAGGAATGAAGTGTGTCATCTTTGGCAGAAGATCCAGAGCCACTAGTATTACATCGAGGCCACGGGCCATGTTCGGAAGACGAGTAATGAAGTCCATGCTGACGCACTTCAATGGAGTCCCAGTGATAGGAAGCTGTTGGAAGAGTCCAGGCGGCTTTTTGTTACCAGCCTTGTTTTGAATACATGGTCGCATGTTACATAATACTTATGGATATCGACATTCCATCCTGGCCACCAGTAGTGGTCTGAGAGTGCATGTCCGGTGTTTTGAGGTCCCACATGACCTACGACATGCGGGTTGTAGAATTGGGAGATAATCTTTGCTCGAAGGCAAAGATTGTCTCCCCAGTCCAACACAACAACTTTTTCTCCATGCCAAAACATTCTTGTAGCCTCCACCAATCCGTGCTTATCCAGATTCCGAGAGTCTTGGAACCAAGAATCCACATAGTAGTCCATCCGGATCCTGTTTACAAAGTCATAGTGGATAATCTCTTAAGGTGGTTGCTGTAGAGATACAGGGGATCCGGTGTTTGCATTATTTCTATCTACATGGCCATAAAACACCCACCAACCTTGGTGGTTACTTTAACTTCCACAAGTTTTCTACTTAGTGGATCGGCCACGTTGATGCGTCCAGGCTGATGTTTCCAAAAGAGAAATAATCGACTCAGGTGTTTGCTGCAACGCGCCGGTTGTCTTGAGAGGTTCGGTTGCGTTTAAGAAAACACCAATAGGTTATGGTCGGTCATGACGGTCACACCCCCCTCAACGTCCAAAAGGTATCAATGCCACATCTCGAAAGCATGTACTACCGTAAGGAGCTCTTGATCCCCAGTTGTGTACCACGTTTTTGTGGGGATGAGCTTTCGACAACTGAGTTACCATTATGCATGAGGACCGCTCCAAGTCCTACTACGGACGCATCACATTGCACCTCTCATGGTTGCAAAGGGCCCGAAAGAGCTAAGATAGATGTTGTGGATAGAAGCTCTTTGACTTTGAGAAATGTCATTTTATAGTAAAATGTTCAATCCCAATGCACATGTTTTTGTGTGAGCCTTGTTAGCGGTGCTACCAAGGTCAAATATCCTTGCATAAACCGTTGGAAGTAGAATGGATACATAACGGGGCACTTGCTACTTGTTGATGGTGACTATTGTGCAATGCAAAATGATACCCCTCTATCACTGATGGATAACTATTATGGTTTTCCACAGTTGATGAAAGAGTTCAAATTGTGTACAAGGCGTAAGAAAACAGAGAAACCTTCTAAGAAAGGCTAGTGTATTAATGTCACAATTTCTTTTAAACTCTTTAGAATGTTAGACACAACTGGAAATGTGCTATAAAATGTTCATTGGAAAGTTCATTGGAATCGCAGAGAAATTTATCAAGAATGATTGTGTTCTTCTCATGAATGATTTAGCTATTAGAACAAAGTTGGACTGGTTATTTTCCACAAACATAGGTGTGGTAGTTCTTGTCCTTACATCGTTGACCTACATGACTACCCGTAGCTTAGGTTCCCATGTGACCAAGGACAAATTCCCCTTGGGTACATCAATTAAAGTAGCCGCTTGAGCGACATCGAGACTGTCCCTCGACTGGCAACGGAAAATTTTAATGGCAACAACTTGACCCTTACCTGAACAATATCGTTGTTGTCACCTCAACTGCACTCTAGAATCTTGTCACACTCTTTAAGATGGCGGTGTTGTTTCACTACCATCTAATGTTCAAACACTGCTTCACCGTCAACCCTTGTTTAGAAAGTTTTTTTTTCCCCCTCATTTTCTGATCAGATCAGAAGATGAATATGATGTTATAAACCAATTTGCATACCCCAATCTCAAAACTGCAGTGGAAATATTCTAACTCAAATTGAAGGCCAATCCTTCCACCAAAAAGGTTACAGTACTTGATTGATTCTAAACACTTGAGATGATGGCTCGGATCAGTTGTTGACTTCAGGAGGCACGTACATACATTCGCCAAAGCCTTGTCTCTCCCATATGTTTTAATGTACTTTGCTCAATACATTTTCCGTATACATTTGTGGGATAAGGATGGGTTATTAAGGTGCACTAATGGAAAGGATCACCACCAAAAGCCGGAACTTCATAGGGTCCATGTATCGGATGGTTTTCTATGGAATAGGGAGGAAAACTACAAAAATGAATTATGTCCAGAGAATTTTCAAAACATGTGTTACACTTGTGTATGCATTTACTTTTGTACTTGTCACGTTGTAGTACTCTCCCTCGATACATTTGCTACTTTGTCGAAGTGGATGTACACAAGAAAGAAACACACACACACACACACACACACACACACACACACACACACACACACACACACACACACACACACACACACACACACACACACACACACACACACACACACACACACACACATNAAAAGTGTATTCGGTCTGTGCATTGCAAACGAGAGATTGACGGGAAGAACATACTTCTGGAATGTTGTATTCATTATACAGTGAACATTTCATCCTCGTCCTAATACACACCAAAGATGCACTCCGAGAGGGAGGGCGCATGGTCACAAGTGTCTAGTACTACAAGTGTGCATGTACGCTAATGTACACATTGTACGGACCCCTAGTACAGATCCCAATACACTCCTCTAATGCATTTTGGAGCCCGGGGACTTTCAAGATGTACGTTAGTTGTGAGTATAGAAGAATCAGTTGAATATTCCTCTCAATCTCACATTTCTTAGAGTAGTTCTTGTCTTTCACGCTGAAGAAGCATGTCATTTAAAATTGTGATATAGAATCTTAACACACCTGCAATGGGACAACCTACTCAAGTACAAAAATGTAGTCCACATGTTCGGATTTTACCTCAAGATCGTTAATTAAGTTAACACAATGTACAAGTATGTACAAGTGAAGTTCTTTAGATATGAGGTTTCTTGGAAATTTCATCTCAAAGTGTACATGAATGCAATTCTTAGTGTATGAAGTTTACATTACCAATTATACCTCTCTTCATTTACTAGTTGCACTTTCTCATGTTACCATCGTCGTGCATTTTCTGCAAACTTTTTTATGGAAGAGACGTGTTCAAGACTCCTTCTAGGTCATCACACACGAGGGAAGTCATGTGACGAGTCTCTAGTGTCAATGTGGTATGAACCAAGTGTTACACGGGGGACATTGCAAGCAGATCACAAGTGGAAGGTAGAGGGGTAGTGAAAACTGCAAAGAAAGGACTCTCGTGTATTTTGAAACATGTAGTAAGTGTACTTCAATGACAAGTGCGAATGTGCAAGGCCCATCCTTTTGAAGATCCAGATGCTTCATGAATCTTATTGAACATTATTAAATTGTTGGTACAGTTTTTGGTACTTCTATTGACCACTATGGAGGATGGTCATACTTCCTAAAAACGTTTTAAAAGGAACACAAGCAGTCCGGGCCATTTGCTAGCATTATCTTGACTCGTTGGCCTGTGTAACCCTGTCTTCTCCCTTTTGGACTTCAAATGTGAAGTGATTTTATCTACGCACAAAGTTGAAGGAACGGTGCATGTTATGGAGGTAACACACACCCCCGCTTTTGAATTTTGATTATTATGGCTTGAATTGTATTTCAAATACAAGTTTCTGTTTTTCCCTGGTAGATTTTGTTCTGTTACCTTTTCATCACCATCTGCTCTTTTATCACTGATAAGGGGATTGTAGATACATAACGCTTAGAATTTGAGGGCCAATCAACACTTAATTCCTTGGGCATACATTTCATCTCCTACCTGATCCTCTCAAGCAAGTGTCAGTCGTCAACCGCTTGCCTGACCTGGCAGCCGCTCATATGTGTGCATGCAACCAGCCATGTTGGCTGCCGACCGACGGTATCCAGTGCACGTGACCGCGGCATCCAACCAAGGTGGGGTTCCGAAACTGACTACTTAGGTTCTAGTTGGTTCTGCGGCATCGCTAACGGCTGTGGAGAGGTGTGGCGGAGTCGTCTTCCACCTCATTAACTAGCTTTCTGGGTCGCGAGGATGTCACAATGGCTGGATCCCAAATTGAAGTAGAAAAAAATAAACTAACCAGTGATGGGTTTTTGCGAGCCCAAAGTCAAGATTTTAATCAAACTAGTCCAACTAAACACATGAAGCAACTCTAAGCCGTACTAATTAGTTGGTCTTTCAACAAAATTTGACTAACTTTGAATGGTGAGCTATGGAGGGTGTAGAACGTGTTTCTACCTTCTCATCCTTGTGGTTCTTTTTTGGTTTGGATTTTGAACATTCAAATGTGTGACTTGCCAGCTTGCAAGTCACACATTTGAGATGGAGGAATGCATGGACCCATCTACAGTCTTCAAATAGTGGGGACTTCTCTGTCAAGGCGCCTTCTTCCGTGTTGCTGTGCATAACCAGTCGTGAAATGTAAGCTAAGGACACGCCACTTGTCTTGCATCTTATCACGCAACTACCAACCGCCATGGACCAATCTCATTGCCACTTCGCGTTCAATTCTTCATCCGCCAGCTTCCCATTGGCTGCTACCGCTGCAACATTGTCGCCCGTCAGCACTACAAATGGGCATGTGCCGATCGGCCTTCGCCTGCAGCGTCTATGCCACCTCGAGTGTGAGAACAATGTGGCAGCCTGTCAGCGACTGCAGATGGGTCCGTACGTTCCTTTGTCTCCTTCCAAGTCGGCGACTGATGACTTCAATCGCATGCCATTGGTTGGCAATAACCAAGGGGTCAGAATGTGCATGGCGCATGTTCTTGCACCGCCACTTCGGGATTATCAGCAGTTCAAAAGTCCACGCGTGGCTGCCAAACCCACGCATGATGTGGCGTCGGACGACCACAATACTGCCAGCCAGTGTTGTGGCTTACACTGGCTGAACGAGGTGAACTAGGTGGATGAGATGAACGAGGTGAACGAGGTGAACAAGGTGAACAAGATGAACGAGGTAGGTCCACTTCGTTCTATGCTCCCAGCTGCTCCGCATCGGAGGTGGACGTGAGCCTTGGAAAGTACTACTGGACCCATGAGAAGGGCATGGTTCTTCTCTTGGTGGTGCTGGAGTACGTGGGGGAATTCTGTGAAAGGGATGGTTGACAGACAAAGATGTACATGGTCATTGCGCCGAAGTTTTTTGTACCACCTTGGCATCGATCCCCTCACGACTGAGCATATTAGCTATTGCTATAACAACCTTGCCAAAATCTGGCGGATGGTGTACAAAATCATCGGTAAGAGCGGAAACAACATCGATCGTGTCTGTTGGATGATTGAACTGGACAGCAAGACATGGGACTCGTTGAAGTGCACGAATCCAATGGTTGCAAAAATTCAAGGCAAACATCTTCCGTGGTACAAAATTGGCACGAAGTTACGGATTCATGATAAAGCTTTCGGTGCGAACACGTTCAGATCTGAAGAAGCAAGTGAGGTGGACCTTAAAGAAAAGGCGGTTGAGGATGTTGATGCAACAATTATACGTCGTGAAGTTTTTGACAAGCAAGTGAACAAGTTTGAAACTTTGGTTAATTCTGATGGACATCTGGAAAGTGTCAAACGGGATGATGGACCAAAGGCCCCATGGGGCATGAACGTGAAGGGTTTTAGCAATGATAAGACATTGACCAAAGATGATAAGCTGAAGCTGCTCGAGGTGCTTCAGAAGGATGACAAGATGTATAGCCTTTATGTGTATTCAAATAGTGGTGTACGTGCAAGAGTGCCGAAAATCTTATTTGGTCAAACACCAGGTTATGATGTGAATTGCCATGCAGATGGGGAGGAGGGAGGCAAGGAGGAGGGGGATGAGGATGACGAGGACAAGGAGGAGGTTGAAGTATGGGAGAAGCAAGACGACAAGGAAGAAACACCTGGTGGGGAACGTGCGTCCCGCCCTGTGATGGCTGTCTATCTGTCCACCCTGGAAATGCTATTTCTTGTCTCTCTTGTATCAGAATGTGCATCAGGAATTCACAAACTGTGTCTAGAAGTTGATGTGATACCCCAGCAGTGCATGTAGAAGTCTAAACCTTGCTCTGAAAAGGCCGAATGCCCGTTCGATTGATGATCGAGTATGCCTCATATCAAAAAGCTCCTGCAGATTCCTTGGATGTAGGTTGTCTCCCCCAAATTCCTGCAAATGGTACGGAACTCCACGGTAAGGGGGCATTAGACCAAATCCTTTGGGAAATGCCGTGTAGCGAGTATGTGTTTTCCAAGGGGGGAGACAGAAACGTCGGAAATAGACGTCTGTGATCATTATCACATCGTGCATCAAGCCCTCCTATCCCAAAGTCACAAAAAAAAACCATAGATCAGGATTGCATGACACAAGAACGTTGTGTAACACTTGAACATGCCGGTTAATGAACGCCGGCCGTTGATAATGGGTCACCATCGATAGCGCCAACGTAGTCCTCAAACCATGGCAGGTAGTGTGCACGACTTTTTCAAGCTTCGAATGGAGGGTCTCCGGCGCGACTCTGGCAGATGGCGGACGGTGCAATGCTCGGCATTGCTTGGAAAACTTCTCGCATTACTGAAAGCATATTGCCGTCCTATGCTGAAACTGCTCCATCAATTGGCGAGTATGCATTCTTTGGCATATGCACTGTAGGTAGATGAAACGATTCTTGTTGGCTGCAATTTGTGTGTCGAATATTGTTGATCAGCCAGTTAATGTGGAGAGGATGCCACGCCATGTTGCCTCGGTCATCCTGACCATGTTTTAAAGCCTCATAGGATGACCACGCCAAAGATTGAGGGTCCAATGATGTGCTAGGAATTGAATTTCATGCATGGGACGGCGAATGAGCCGAGAGAGGAGATGGAGGATGAGGGAGCTGATGAGTTCACGCAGAAGCTCCACTGTTATAGTGTGTTTTTGTCTAACGTTAAGGACAAGTGCATGGTGTGCTGCCGCTCGACGCCAAACTGAATCCATGGTGGTGTACACTGATGATTGCGACAGGAAGCAACGTTGAATATCTCAGCCATCCACGACACGGATGTACAAGCGACACGTGCCACTTCCTACCTGTTTGAAAGTTGCCAAGGCCATTGCAAGTCACCAGAGCGATCCAAGAACGAACTGACACATGGCACACATGAGAACTGAATGGACAAGTTCAACACCCACCGCATGCAACTACACAAACTATTTTTTAGAACCATTAGTTTGATTCCTGTGCACTCGCGGGAAAAATTAAGAAGAAAAAAACAATTGTTCCAACTAATTTGTCTGCTGGTTTTGCGCATCCAACGGGCTACTTACTTAAGAACACAAATTGACAGTACAAACATGTAACTAATCTAGATGGGGTTCCCGAAGAGATGAATGTTGTTTGTAGGTCAAACCAAGAATATTAGTGGTAGAATATTTAGTCCACCACGTGCGCGAACTGGCTTAGACTAATTCGTCAGACTATTAAACTAGCAGTTTCCAGTGCTTTGTGGACCAAATAGACTAATTAGTTAGACACATTAGTCTATAGTTCAGAGAAAGTAGTTGTGCACTTTGTCATTCAGGGGATTTGAACTTAATGATGTAGCGGACCGCAAGGCACCAGCTCGTCACCAGATCTGAAATCAAAACGTGTAAACTTGACATGTCCTCTGAAAACAGATTAGAGCATCTGCACAGTCACAATTGGCCCGGTTTAATTCTGCAAATTTTGGCTTAAGTATAGATTAATCTAAACTCTTAGGGTGGCCCGCAGTTTATTCAAGGTTTTTGGACTCTTTAGTCCATTTCCCGAGTCGTCCCTCACCAGAGCTAATTAGTCTACGCAAGCAATGGAGGGAAAAAAATTATGACATCGCAAGCGTCTTGCAAACTGGGTGGCCGGTAGACGAGATTGACGGCCATGTTTGCAACAGCTTGCGACTACGATTTCCCACTAAATAGATAGACTAAGACTAAATTAATCCGAATGAAAATCACACTTTAGGAGGGGTCCAAAATGGACTAATTAGTCTTGTGTCAATTTTCTCTGGTGTAAAATTGAAGCTGGTAAGGCTGGCAAGCTTCTACTGAAGTGGCTGTCAGCCTCGCGATGTGGCCGCCAAGTGTGCGACGGGCTTGCAAGTTCCGGGACAGTGTTCCCTATAATTTGGCATAGACTAATTAGTCTATCGGCCTCGCAACTTGAGGAATTGACTAATTGTGTTGAACTCATTTACATGACTTGACGAGCTGTACCCGGAAACGACTGATTAGTTGATTATTTAAGTATTCTTACCAATTTTCATTCACCTCAAAATGCCCGATCACGATTGGACAACTATCGCTCGTCAAAGTTCCAAATTTTTTAGTGTTTGAAGTTCGTACTTTCGAACTTGACAAGCATCAGTCGTCAGGCGGCCTGGCCGCCCAATGAATGGAGGACAGGGTTCTTGCTTGTCAGTGTGCATGGAAGAGTACATAGTTCAGTTTGTTCCACTTACAGTTGTCACTTTCTTCACTCCGTCCATCATGGCTTTCCGCAAGTACCGCCGTGGTTCCTCGTCCTCCAGTACTTCCATACCATTGGCTGCCTCCGCTGCCATGTCAGCTCCCAACAATCCACCTCACCATTAGGTCTCTGCACACGTCCACATGCAGCAGCTCCGCAACCTTGGTTGTGAGGTGAACGATGCCATGCGAAAGAATGCTTGCCTCGGTCCCTACGTAGTCGCTCCTCCCATGTTCACCAACACCAGTTTTAACTGGAATCCATTGGTTGAAAACAACCAGTCTCATCGGCGCCTGCACGTGCCACAGCCACCTCTTGACCCCGAAATCATGATGCAGCCCATGGTTGGCGCTAAAGTTGTTCCTGCAGGGCCGTCGGTGATTCCGGTCACACAGTGATTCAAGCCCCAAGCTTCAATGTTCTGCTTTTGCAGGTGCCATCGTCAAGCAACACAACCGCTACCACCAATGAAAAATGGTGGTCCAAGTGCAACTGGAAAGGATGTAGAGGAAGTTGAGGAGTCTCTCTGTAATGCATGTAATTTCTTACTAGTGAAGAATTTCTCCACTTCTGACTTCTATGAATAATGATGTCTGTAAACAGAGAAATCCTGCGATTGCACATTCATTGACATTGTACATGAATTGTTATGAGCATGTACATAGGCAGCCCACATCTGTTATGTAATCTCTTATCTACGATGCCTAACATAAAGATCTCCATGCTGTCTACCGGCAGGCCTCATGAGTGTTGGTGCTGCATTATTCACATCTGCAGATCCGCAGATCTCTGTTTCAAGCCTGAAAAAGCGACCTCCCTCCTCTCTTGAATCATGTTGTGCAACACGAAACATGCTAAGACTACTGTACTATGAAATTCAACTTTGTAACTTGGCATGCTTTGTAAAATCTTAAAATGCACTTTGACGACACCCGTTTGATGGACGATCGTGCAGACACATGGCAAAGATTGAATAGCTCTTCCGCCAAGGTTGGTCAAAGGTCTCCAGCACCAGATTCTTGCAAATGATACCTAACCCCTCTGAAGGGTAGGTTTAATCCATAA
>SZWC01016725.1:27449-53986 GCA_023375785.1 Penium margaritaceum
CCTCAGGCGATGGTGCCATCATGAGAAAAACAGACTCGGGGTCATACCACCTTCTACAGGGGTAGAGATTTATCTCGTTGGGGTTCGAGGGTCTTGTCCAACACGGACACAGCTATTCCTTGTCCCCTAGTCTGCCACGTTTGTGTACCCTACCTGAAGAAGAAGATGGAGTGGATGGAGCAGATGGAGCCGTCCGATGTTCGTTTTCTTGTTGTACATGTACACCTTGGAAGACCACGCTTGAGTTCGTCTTGGAAGCGTGCCTTACAACTAGAAGTGTGGGCCCATAATCCTTTGTCAATGGGCCGGATAGCAATGGTCTCGAAAATGGGTCCGAACATGGGAGGCCACCAACCGCTCTTGGTATTGCAACCAAGATAACATATCACCCTCAAACGAGGGATCCACACTTTAGGTTCGTTCAGTTTACAACCTCACAAAGTCTGCATGAAGGTCTTTAGTGCCTGCCCATTGTTGGACACTCTGTGAGGAGTCTCAAAGGCAAGAACTAGAAATGGATGTATGCAGGGTACATGCTGTTGCGCTTGCAGAGATTTGCTAATGCTTTTGCTTGTAGTGGCTCCACAAGAGCCAACCTCAGCCTACAGTCCTACTTGGCTCGTCCTAGGATCGCCAAGTGTTGCCCTATTGCCACATGAATTCGTGCATAAATAATTGTTTTTTAAAACGAATTCATGTATTCGTGTGCGAGTGCAATAAGTTTCTAGTTTTTTGTGTACAATTCACTAATCATCCGTGGACCAGTTCAAGATTTCGCAAGAACAAATTCAACAGTGTGCTTTATTCCTCCCAGCACGTGGTTGCAAAGGACGTTTCCGACCCAAATTCAACGTTTTTCATGCACAACCTTTGGGATATTGAGCACGCTCGCTGAAGTTTTGTTCTTTTTGTGCGCGGTTCGCACATATTTTGTTGTAATAGTGCGCACACCCAATAACGTTTCATTTTTTTTTTGTGTGCGACCCCTAAATTATTTAAAAACACGAATTCATGTGGCAGTACGGTATCCTCAAAGCATGTTCTAGTAAGCTTCCGAGAAGCTTCCTGTCCCATTCTGGGCCACAAAGAAAAATGCGGACATCTTGGTGCTTGAGTCCGCAACCCATGCGCTCCGGCGCCTGTCCCAACTAGGCCACAAAGTTGTGTTTCCTATGATGACCTCCTGGGGACATACCCATTGTGGGTAGTGCAATCCTGGCCTATCTCAGAACAGACCAAGGGGATGTACTCCATAGAGCAGTGTATGCCTTGACTTTCCGTGCAACCAGCCAGCCAGCCAGCCAGCTTGCCAGTGGACAAGGTGCATACCATTCAACACAACGTTGTTTATAATTTGACCGACAAGTGTCAAAAAATCGATACGGTTTGCCACAGTTCTGTTGTCTGTTCTGAAAAGTGGAAAAATATGATAGAAGCTTCAAAAGCAAAATGCGGAGGTTGAGGTAGGTGGCAAAACTTCCCTTGGCTGAATGTTGTTAAAATCTCGAGGCCGATGTGCCATGAGCCATGAATGCAAGGAAAACATGCCCACGCACGGTGTTTAGGGACTCATGTATGTCTTGGATGTACAATTCAAGGGTTTTGGGTTTTTAATTAAGGTTTGGACTAAGTCGGAATTCAGTTTTCCAAAGGTTTTTGAAGCTCAAAAAATTGTTTAAGATGAAGTCCAAAATGATGGTCTATCTAGTGAAGATATTGTGAGTCAACAGTTGTAGCGCTGGTGTGCCAATCGGCTTCAACATGTCTTGGCATGTGGGACAATGGATGGGATGAGTTGAGGGTTGGAGACCCTCAAGTATCATAGTTTTTGCCTAATAATCATTGCTTCCCGTCCGTTTGCTGTATTAGATATGAGGGCGTCAGGCTACGAAACTTCTTGTGGACACCTAGAAGGCGGGTCCATTTGTATGTGGGATGACGCTCATGTGGGTAGACGCTCATGTATCACGGTTTTGGCCCAATGGGCCAAGATTCATGTGCCTTTGCATCAAGGAAGTAATATCTGATAAATCCGTGTAAGCGTGAACATAAGCCTGAGATACTTGTGAGTAAAGCAGCCATGTCTAGTGACTAAGATCATAAGTATGCCATATCCAGGTCGTTGGACAGTAGGATGAAAGAATCCACGCAAGTTAGGAAATGTTTTATACATCCGGCATATTTTTAGTTTAATGTTGGAGTAGATACATCATTTTTTTTACTACGATTATAACTTTCCCCGTAGATTGGAAGGAAGAGGCGGATAGTGTTGTCACGACAAACCATTTGTTTGTGAATCTCATGCTGTTACAATAACATAGGAAAATGTGTCATTAGGTTTTTGATCTAGGAATGTGCTGCTGTCGGTCCGTACTTGTTTTCTTCCCAAACACAACCATACATTCTAGAGTTGAGAAGATATCGCATGCCAGTCAGGCAAGAGCCTTGAGAGCAGCTGCCAGTAAACGCAACCAATCCTGTCATTGAAACAGGTTCCTGCTTGATGTCAGCCCATTGATTTGCATGTGGTCGATGATTCGTGTAGTCCAAGGACATCACTGTCCAACCTGCATAGACCGCGGCAAACCTGCGAGAGAAGTGCCTTGTGCCACATGCTACAGTTTGAAACCACACTGTCTATTTGTTTGTGGTACGCATACCATTGCATCCATCCTGTTGACTGGATAGTCTACAGAGCTCCGTGCTTTCCAGTAACTCGTTTACAGGGATTGAGCAAAGTGGTCTGTTGTCCCGTCTGCGCCATGGGCCATGCGTGTTGTCTGTGGAGATACTTCATCAATGGCAGACGCGTCTGTACCCGGTGAGACTGGGCACATTGTGTATTGAGTTTTTGTTTTCATTACACAATATCCATTTCGGGTTATGATGGTGACTCAACTCAGCCGTAGATGTAGGTCTGAGGACCCACCACCTGTCATACCTTCACGTCACACCTCCGGAGCGACACACGACCAGCCAGGTCTTGCTTCCCCATCCCAAGTCCATGTTCATAACAAGGAGTTGGAGCACAATTAGCTATTCCATGCCTTAATTATCTCACCAGAACAAGTTGCTACCAGCTGTCCTCATCTCAGTCGTGGCATTCATGGGCATGGTAACACGCAAGTACCCATAAATTCTGGACACTTAGGTGTCCGGATGGGTTGGGGTTTTATGTTTTTGCCCGTCTACGTAACGTCATGCGTCCGGATTTGACGCGCCGCGGCGTCCAGAAAGTTGGGATAACCCATGGTGTCTTTTGCTTCACATGATGATGCATATCCCGTGGTTCTATTGGAGTAGGCTAATGCTATAGTTGATGATGCATTCCCCGTGGTTAACTCTTTGTTTGTAAGCTCTCTTTTTTGGTATGTCCTTGTGCAGTCTCCTTGGATGATGAATCTGACAAGTCCGGTCCGATGAGGCGCAAGACGACGGATGTTCTCCCGTCCGGAATGGAGTTCCCAACAATGGAGGAGTCAAAGGCTGTAGTTAAAGTGTAAGCCATAGCCAACAGCATGCCTATGCGGTGGCTGAGGAGCAAAAAGACCCAGTTTGAGGCACGGTGTGGACACTTGAAGGAGAAGAATTTTCCGTGGAAAATGAAGGCATTTGTCACCGTACGACATGACAATGTTGTCGTGGGACAGTTTGTTGATGGTCACCATTACATTTCTAGAACAGGATGTGGTGATCCAGCAAAGACTGTGCAGTGGGTTAGTCATCATTTTGCATCCATCATGAAGTTTAACCCCAATGCCAACGTGAAGACCGTTGAGGCCGTCCTGAAGGAGAGCACCGACAAGGAGGTTGACAAGAACATTCTATACCATGCTAAATCCAAGACACAGGAGCATATCATGTGGCCAAAAGAGAAGGCATAGAATTTTTTTTCCAGTTATTACGAGGAGGTGGGGTTTACTTGCTTTATTGCTCGCTTCTCCTTGTTTTTTATTCCTACTAGCTTGCTCTCACTTTGTTTTTGTTTTGCCTATAGCTCATGCGTGTGGATCCCAGCACCCACGCCGTTGCCGAGGCCACTGAACGAGTAATTTTTTGTGCATTTTTCACGCCCATCATCACCATCCTGGGCTTTCGACATGCATGCCGACTGTTGACCATGGATGGCACCTACTTGAAGAATGGACATGAGTAGGTTTTACTTTTGTTTGCCAGTTTTTTTATGGCAATGACAACGCGGTGCCCATTGATTGGGTCATGGTGAGCGGCCAAAACGAGGATAATGGGGAGTGGTTCTGTTTCCACATGTCTTTAGCATATCCAATAGCTGGACAAAGTGGTACCATCGTCATCAGTGACCGGGACAAGGGACTACTAAATGTTGTCCGAGAAGTTGAGAGGAGCCCTGCACAACTATTGTGATTTCCATCTACATGAGAACATCCGGCAGAAACATGGCAAACAGGTGAGCTACTGGTTCTGTCTCCTGCCACACACACTGACCGAGGCAGAGTGGCAGAGGTACAAGGAACCACTATGCCGCATGTCTCCACATGCCGATGTCATGCTTCTGAACACTAACATGGAGGGCACAATACCTAAGGAGCAGTGGAGTAGGCCGTACTGCATACTAGGACACGGCGGTCACACAACTTCGAACGTGATAGAGTCGCTGAACAAGCACATCGTAGAGGTTTGCAAGCTGTGATCCTTTTATTGCTTTGTCGCAATTCACACCTGGGTTGAGTGTTTGCTTGCGGACCGTCGCAATCTGAGCAAGCAGCTGAAGGGGTAGTTTGCCCCAATGCCAGAGAAGAGGATGCTCAACATGTCTGCAAACAACACAGAATACGAAATGGAAGAGGAGGGCCTACACTCAACAACAGTGACAGGCCCGAGCAACCGTCCACGTCAAGTGAACGTGCAAGACAGGGTGTGCACCTGCGACAGGTGGAAGGAGTGGGGGCAGCTCTACGTGCATGCGCGTGTTTTCATGATTGACAGGGGGGAGAATCCCGAGCATATGGTAGATATAAATCACACTCACATGGGTTACCATCATACGTACAACAACCCCATGCCCGGTGTCAACCCCATCCATCTCACACACCCAGAGGACAAGGTCCGGACGCAGCCTGGACCTAAGCGTGGCCACGGCCAACCCAAGAGAGCCAGGTGGGAGCGGGAAGACTGTAGGAAGAAGTACTACATCAGTCTGCAGTGTAGGGTGCGCCGCCATACAAAGTCAAAGTGTGCAGGCCCACCACCGGTGGGTTTGCACACTGCTGCCACGGCCAACTTGCTGTTGCATCGGCTAGAATGCACAGATGAGACCTTACACGCAAAGACCGTAGCGGGACGCTTTCCAGACTTATATATGACAAACGGTGTAGCAACAGTGGGTACTGGAGAAGGTACTTCCTGTGTAAGAGGCAACAAACGCTGTACTAGCACACTAGGGAGAGAAGCAGGTGATGTGGGCGCAAGTGGGACACAAGGGAAAGAGGCATAGGGGGTTGGCTCTAGTGGTGCACAAGCGTAGGGAGATGCAACACTTGGAGCAGGCTGGGCATCAGCAGACACAGGGGCAGTTCGAAGTGAGTGGGCAGCAGCACAGGTAGAAGCGACAATGTGTGCTGCGGGTGCAGGTGTAGTTGAGGGAACAAGTCTGTTGGGCTTCAGCGGGGGCTGGGCAGGGCCATCAACAGGAGCAATTGCAGCCTCTAGTGCAGTAGGAGGAGCTGCAGGTGCTGGTGCTACTCTTTCTTCAGTTGGTGCTACTACATGTGCAGGCACCCTGTACAATCCAGAGGGTGACACAACATACGACTCAGGAGAAGAGGAAGTCTATAGCTTTTGCTGACTAACATGAAGATGAAGATGACAAGGACGGGTACAATCACTTGAGACAGCAACATGAGTGGGAAAGGCATGAGGAAGTGTACCGACAGGCTGCTAAGGTACAACAAGAAGTTGACGTTGATGCTGCGTGGAACGACTAGCCTGACGGGGTGGATGGCAACACATACATGTAAACCCTAAATCATTCATACATGTACATCAACATTCATTTCTTTCTTACTTATTTGATTGGAATAGATGTGTGTTATCTATCTCTACTTTTGATATACTTTGGCTAAGTCTGGAACGCTGAACATAAAAGAACAAGGAGTAAGTACAAATGAGTCCCTAGCGGGCTCAAGTAGGGGCGCCGGCAGGTAGCCGCACCAGGCCCCTTCACCCCCGCTGAGCCCAAAGGAGTCAGCGGGGAGAACACACCGCGTACACCACGATAACAATAACGGTGGTCTCCTCGAGGCACCGGAACAGCTCTCCGATTGCCCGGGTCTCGACCACAGAGAAAATAGGAGCAATGCCAGCAAATCTCAGAATCAACGTCCAGACATCACACACGGCTTTCCGAACATCGGAAGGGCTAGTACAGCCACCGGGTCTCCTCGTCGCACCGGTATAGTCCACCGGGTTTGCGGGTCTCAACCCACCGAGAAAGCTCTTTTAGCTCCCGACAAGCCCACAGGGCTGCCGGAACGCATCGACCGCGTCTCGCCGGCGTTGTCGTATGTGCTGGAGAAGTCTCGGGACACTCCGAAGGCCTGTCGTGTCGTCACGCTCTCCTCCACCATATACCCCCAATGTGGGTATATGGGTAATCCATCAGCGTCGGTCTTGACGGGTGGAAGCCACACAAATCAGCAATGACGTCATGGTAACCTTTCAAGGAGACATGAACTTAACATTCACCATGCAACTCGTTCTGTTTGTCTTGGTTTACCTCAATGACATCCACGTTATCTCCAAATCAATAGAAGAGCACATAGAACATTTGTGTGAAGAACAAAAGTTGTATGTGAAAGTGAGCAAGCGCAAGTTTGCGGTTCTGAGCTTGAATACCTTAGACACATAGTCGGCAACGACGGTATCAGTATCGACCCACGAAAGATCTCAGCCATGGTGGAGTGACAATGCCCAGAAAAAGTTGGACAGATTCGGTCTTCAGAATAATTCCCTTTTACCAACCATTTGAGCGTTGGCCAGACCAAATACCCACTTTTTGTAATCATCGACCACTATACCCAAAAAGTGTGAATAGTGACTAACCGTGAACGATGTGCCCACTTTTTAGAAAAGATGCACAGAATTCTAGTAGTTGTCACCTTTTTTTCATCGAGTGGGGATAACATACTTTTCTTTTGCAATTTACGAAATTCGCTTCTGTTTTCATTTCTTTACGTTTTGAGGTGTCATTCTGTGTGCATTATTGGGAACCTCCTTCACTTTGTTCTGATATGGTCTACTCTTGCTGATGATTGGGACAGCGGGATTTTTCTGAAAGTTTGTCTGATGTCATGTTTGTAAAATGGCAACTTTGAATCGTAGCGTCTTTCCACAAATAAACTTGCTGGAATATGGTCGCACGACCAATATTTCTGCCACCGAATGGACGTGGGCAGAATCGGTCGTGCGACCGATATAGAGCACAAGGGGGAGGGGGTGGGGGGGGNTTCTAGTAGTTGTCACCTTTTTTTCATCGAGTGGGGATAACATACATATCCTTTACAATTTACGAAATTCGCTTCTGTTTTCATTTCTTTACGTTTTGAGGTGTCATTCTGTGTGCATTATTGGGAACCTCCTTCACTTTGTTCTGATATGGTCGACTTTTGCTGATGATTGGGACAGCCGGCTTTTTCTGAAAGTTTGTCTGATGTCATGTTTGTAAAATGGCGACTTTGAATCGTAGCGTCTTTCCACAAATAAACTTGCTGGAATATGGTCGCACGACCAATATTTCTGCCACCGAATGGACGTGGGCAGAATCGGTCGTGCGACCGATATAGAGCACAAGGGGGAGGGGGTGGGGGGGGAGGGGGGAAGGGGTGGGCCGGTCCTCTCCCCCGCGAATGCGGAGGACAGGCCGGAGGCCACCCCTCGCCATGGCGAGAGCTCACCGACGGCCAGCAGCTCGCCGACGGCCGGTAGCTCGCCGACGGCTGACAGCTGCCCGCCGAACAGCTCGCTGGCCGTCAGAAAGCCAGCTGTTTGCCGACGGCCAGCAGCTTGCTAGCCAATGGCATGCAGCTCGCTGGCCGATGGCCAGCGATTACAAAGCCATGAATCCACGTTGCAAGGGTGAGGGCTGGAGGCCGATGGCCTCGAGCCCTCGCCCTTGCATCCCCGCATCATCATCGATTGTGAGCAGGGACAAGGGGAGAAAGAGAAAAAACGTGCAGGAGAAATGTGGATGGGAGAGAGAAATGAGCGAGGAGTGGGTGGCAGAGACTGGGGGTCCGTTTCAAAGTATTCGCGCTGTGTACGGGATGGACCTGCCGCACACAAAAGTGGGTATCGGAGTCATATCGTTAAAAGTGGGTAACGGGCGCAAGTTTTTTTTTTTTAAGAGCAAAAAGTGGGGAAAGCGTAAACACCCGGACAAAAAGTGGGGAATCCGGTCTGCGATCCCCAGAAGGTGGGTAACCTGCGCAAAACTTTTTCAAAAGGTGGGTAAAAAGGAATCCCCCCCTTCAGTCTTTCCTTAGTCTTACAAGCTACTTTTGATAGTTTATGCAAGGGTGTCTAACCCTCGTAGCTCCGCTAACAAGGCTTAAGCAAAACGATACGAATTGGAAATGGACATCTAATTGCAAGAAATGTTTTTCAAAGTAAAAGAGCTTCTATCTATAGCGCACGTCTTAGCTCTTCCAGATCCATTAGAATCGTGTGAGTTGCGTTGATGGCCTTGCAGTTCTTCGGCAAGTCCACCAACTCAAAGACGCCATGCTCTCGGATGGCATTGAGCTCAGCCTCGCAGGCAGCGAACCACTACTCAGCTTCTGGGGCTGACAAGGCCTCTGGTAGGCTGGTGGGATCGGGAGACAGCACTATCGCAATACGTGAAGCCAGGGCGTACGACGCAGGGGGAGGGTCGACCGTCACCATGAACTCAATGGCGTCGCGAGCAAGGCCGCGCTCATGAGCAAGTAGTGCCATCCCAGTGGCACAGCCAGGGTGAACTTCAGCAAGGCCGTGAGCACTCATGCCGAGGGCCTTCGTGCCGGGGTCAGCGCTGACGACGCTGCGCGTGGGGCAAGGGCGGAGACGTCCGCCGGGTGCCCGTGTGTAGGGTTCCGACGGGAGAGGGGTAGTGGGCGCCGCTGACTCACACGCCGGTGTGGACTCCACGGTAGGCGTCCCACTCGAGGCTGGTGTGGCCTCAACAGTTGGGTGTGGGCCCACGGCAGACGCAGGCGCGTCCGCGGCCGAAGGCAAGGACGGCTCAGATTCAGACACGGATGCGGACGTAGGGTCAGACTGAGCCTCAGACGCAGAAGCAGGTGCACGCTCAGGCAGAGCCTCAGACACGGAGGCAGACTCGGACGCAGACTCAGACGCGGGTGAGAGCGGAGAGTCGGGGGCAGAAGACAGGGCGAGGCTGGGGGTACCTGTGGGCACAGCCGCTGGGGACAGCCCCGGGGGTGCCGGCGACGGAGTGACCGCACTGGAAGGGGGCACTGTGCCAACCGTGCCAGGAGCCTCCCCCACACTACGGGGTCCAGAACACCTAGGGGCATGAGCAGCACGCAGAAAATGGATGCGAGCAAGGTCGCAGAAGGCAAGATGCTCAAAGAAGAAAGCGTCACAGGACTCCACAATGCGGCATTGCTCAGGGTCCCAGAACCGCCAGGCCTTTGACCGCGGGGCGACGCCAACGAAGGCGCAGATGCGGCCCCACGGAGAGAGCTTGCTCCCTTGCTGCTCTGGTGTGAACCAGACGCAGGCAAGGGCGTCCCAAATGCGGGCTAGGCGCAGGTCCGCGCGACGCCCGTACCACAGCTCGTAGGGCGTGTGGTGACCTGGGAGGGGGCCATGGGGAATGCGGTTCCAGACCAAGGTCATGTATGCCATGCCCTCGAAGGCAAAGGCCTGAGGCATGGCGCTGTCCGCGTGCATGGCACGGATCGCATCCTCCATGGTACGGGTCCAGCGCTCAGAGACACCGTTTTTCTGGGGGGTGGCGGGGACGGAGAGGTTGTGGAAGACGCTAAGCTTGGTGAAGGAGCGGGCCATGTCACCAAGATACTCGCCGCCGTGGTCCGAGCGAAAGGTCTGAAGGCGGTGGGGAGACTGGCGCTCGGCCATGACCAGCCAGATGTGGACGGCAACGACAGCATCGCTCTTCTGTCGTAGACTGTAAACCCAACGCATGCGCGTGAAGTCATCACTCAACGTCAAGACGTAGCGACCGCGGTCCTCCTGAAACTCGACAGGGAGCGGACCCATGAGGTTCGAGTGGACAAGCTCCAAGGGCCGACGGGCCCTGGAGACAGACACAGGATAGGTGGACCGGTGCATTTTGCCTTCAGCACAGGCCAGACAGTCGGTCATGGGCGGCGCCTCGAAGGACGCTGCATCAAGACCGAGAGCAGGCTGAGTGCGGATCAGTCTGTCGACTGGCCCCAGGTGCAGAGGCGTCAATGCAAGAGATGGTGATGCTCAGGGGACAGAGCACCAGCGACGAAGACACGGGCAGTGGGGGACGGAGGCAAAGGGGGTGCACTTGCACATGACCCGGAGATGTGATATAGATCATCGACGACCATCCATCTGAGGACGGTCTCCTTGGTGTCATGCACAAAGATGCGAGCATCGGCAGCGGTGTGCGTGACACCCAGGCCCATCTTGGTGCAAGAACGGACGGACAGCAAATTAATTTCCAAATCAGGGACAAAGAGGACGTCGGAGATATATACGGGACCAGCGGGTCCGGTGAACTGCACAACCCCAACACCCTGGACAAGGACCTCATGGCCAGTTGCAGTGCAAACAGAGCGAAGAGTGCCAGCAGGGTGCAGGACGACGAAGCCATCACGGCGACACGTCATGTGGTGGGTGGCGCCAGATCCAACGACCCAGGTGGCGTCGGTGACACGCGTACAAGGGGCAACGTGGCACTCGGCAATGGAACAAGGCGCGGCGGCAGGACGCTCAGCGGCGGACACGACAAGGCGACCAGCGGAGCGCACATGAGAATTGTACAGCCAAGACACATCATCGGATCCGTCACGCGCACACGGCTTGGCGTGTGCACCACCAGAGGCATCATCACGCAACGACACAAACAGTCCATAGGCAGTGGGACCCCTCGACTTAGTCAATTCACTCGCACCTCCCTGAGATGAGCGCAGGGCGAGAAGTTGGTGCAGCTCGGCAATCGTCCTGTCGCATTCTGCGAGTGCCTATTTGTAGGGATCCGTGGAGGAGCTTACTGTGGCGTCGGACTCGTCTGGGACGGCTGCGGTAGTGGCAGCCGAGCGGGCGGTCGCACCGGACGTCTGGCGCATGTGCGCCTCGTGCGCCTGCAACAGTCCACGGGTGACCTTGGCCCAGTCCAACGGGCGGCTTGTCAGACGAGTGCAGTCGGGATAGCGGTGGTCACCTCCGCACTTGAAGCACACGAGCAGGCGGCCCGTTGTGCTTCCGGATCCGCTGCTGCCGCTGCAGCTGCTGCTACTACGGGTGACACTGCTGGTGCTGGTACCGCTGCTGGTCCCGCCGCTGGAACCACCACCTGACGATTTGTGGTCCTTCCATCCCTGAGCTGGGGCTGTTGTAGCCGTAGACAGCGGGGAAGGGGATGTAGCGACAACTGCAGCGGAAGCGGTGCTACGGCGAGCGCGGTTCGCGGCGTCCATGCCGGCGACCTCCAGGAAGTGGATGGTGGCCCATCGTAGCAGGGTCCCGTCACTCGCCATGTCGCGAAGTAGGGTCTGGTCGAAGTTGCTAAAGACGCGCATGTAGTCAGGGTGAATGCCGTAGAGGATGATCTGGAGTGCGGAGTATTGTGCAGGGGCATCGTCTCCCAGCTCCTCGTACAATTGAAACGCCAGTAGTCAGCTGCAGACTCCTGAGCAGTCTGGCAGAGGGAGTTGAAGTCGGCGAGGCGCTGGGACGTCAAGGCCAGGGTGGAGCCCTCAAAAAGCGTGACAGCCAGGGCCCACGCCTGGCGAGGGTTAGCTCCTGAGCCAGTCAGCGGAACGCCAAGGAACCGACTGAAGTCCTTGCTGAAGTCAGGGGCGGCCTTCATCAGACCGTCGGCGGCGCGGACCACCATCAGCATCTGGGCGGGGTCAGACGCCTGGTAGGGGGTGAGGTAGTAGGCAAGGACTCCCTCGCTCATTGCCCACATACGAAAGCGTGGCACCCAAGATTTGTAGTCGTTCCCAGCCCGGAAGATGGGAGGGTCGGACTCAAACCACTTGGGTGGCTTTACCGTCGGTAGGGCAACGACTGGAGCAATCAGGAGACCAGGCATAGTGGAGGAAACCCCCTTGCCCAGGCGGGCCCGCAGAGCCAGCTCCTCAAAGCTCAAAGGGCGAGGAGACGAGCTCAGGCCGGCGTTGGCGCTAGAGCTCGTGCCCTGGAGGGCGACACTGGCCTCACGCACTCCATGGCGTGCCTCCAGGTGGATGAGGTGTGCTCGCAGCAGCTCTTCCTCATCCTCCTCGTTAGAGTCGGAGAGGGTCTCTACAACCTCATCTGCATTGCTGCCGGGAGCGAGGTGATCCTCGCTTGGGTCTGCTGACGGGTGCTGTTGCTGTAGTTAGGCCTCTTACTCCTGGGGTAGTATGCCTCTGATCAAATCCTGCAGCTCAGCGACCTGCTTCGTCAGAGTGTTGCGACTCTCCGCCTGTAGGTCAGCCAACGCGCGCACTTGGCGCGCCAATGTCGTCGGCCTCGGCGGCCGCGGCTGCTGTTGCTGTTGTGGTAGCTGCCGCTGCTGTTGTATCGGCTGTTGCTGTCGCTACTGCTACTGTTGATGCAGCTGCTGCTGCTGCTGGTACTGCTGCTACTATAGAGGCTGCTGCTACTGCTGCTGCTGCTGTTCCTGCTATTGCTGTTGGTGTTGCTGCTACTGCCGTTTTGGTGATGATGGCGGTGCCCGGTGTTGGCCACTGACGGAGCTGCCCTCGGCAGCTGCATCGGTGGTGGCGCTTGCGGGGGTTTGCTTCGGCATGATGACCGGTTGCTCCCTCTTTCTCTTTCCCCTTCTATTTTTTGTGTGTTACTGCCACGAAACGCTATTGCGGAACGCTGTCGCAGAACGCCTCCGCGGAAATCCTCCGCGGAACGTCTCCGCGGGCCCCCTCCGCGGTACGCCTCACCGCAAAATTTAACCGCGGATTACCGCGGGTTGTCTCGGGCTGAGCGCGGTGAGCGCGGTTGCGTTGACGCGGAGCCCAGCGAGGTGACTCGAGTTGCCACCACAGTTGCACTGGTGTGGAACGCGTCGGAGTGCCTCGAGCTGTCGGGGCACCCCGTCAGTGCGTTCCGCGACCACCACACGGCTGCCGCGACTGGTGACCGGTGGATCGCTGCGGAACAGGCGAGGACTCGCGGTCACCCCAGCACAGTGGGACACCGGCGTGGTTGTTCCAGGACCGCCGCAGAGCGGCTGCAGCGGAACGCTGCGGATCGATGCAACACCGCGGAGCTGCCGCGGTACCGTCACCGTGGAGTGACGGCGTCGGAACAAGGCGTGCGACAGCGGTAGGTCTGGGGCACCGTCGGCGGGTTCCGTTGTGGTCGCGGAATTGCCGCGTCCGCTACGGAGGCCTCGTCGCCGCAGAACACCGCCGAGTTTCCGCTGAACGGCTGCAACTGTCGCGGAACGGCCGCGGAACTGCCGCGGATGTATTAAAAAAAATGGTGGGAACGGTGGTGGGTCCTCCCATGACCTCTCGCCAAAACAGGGGACGCTGCTGTTGCTGCTTCTCAAGGCAACGGCTGCGGTCGCTCACTGCCACTACGGTCACTACGTCTCTGCTACGCAGCTGTGCGAGCACTGGCTTGCTGCTCTGTTACCATGAGAGACAGCTTCCTAGCACTGATGTCGCTGGCTGTACAAGCCAGCTAGCTAACTCACTAACACACATAGGTGGAGGTGAGAACAGCAAGGGGTTGGCTAGGGACACAAACACAAGTGTCAGAAGCTGCAAATGTTGAAATATGCAGGGAGAGATGAAAACTAAGTTCTCGGCAACCTAAATAGCTTCACAGACCTAGTGCACACACACACGGCGCACAAGGGCACTATTTTATAGCAGGACAAAACAGTGGCAAAAACACAGTTTTGGCCAGAATTCCCTGCGGACACGTAAGGACGACGAGCCGTTTGAACCAGAACGGCCACACCAACGACATCTACGTCCTGATAGGCTGCACGCCTACGTGCTGTGACACAGCACAAATCTAGAGAATACGGGAGTCTTCAGGGCGTCAGTCGCCGTCGGCCGCCAGCCTTCTGCCACCGTTGCTAGTCTCAGGGATCTGCACGTGAATGGACATGAGCCGATGGGTCACCGTAAGCTGTGTACGACACACACAACAACAACAACAACAACAACAGGCCTTCGGAGTGTCCCGAGACTTCTCGAGCACATACGACAGCGCCGGCGAGACACGGTCGATGCGTTCTGGTAGCCCTGTGGGCTTGTTGGGAGCTAGGAGAGTTTTCTCGATGGGTTGAGACCGCGCACTCGGTCGACTATACCGGTGCGACGAGGAGACCCGGTGGCTGTACAAACGCTTCCGATGTTCGGAAAGCCGTGTGTGATGTCTGGACGTTGATTCTGAGATTTTCTGGCATTGCTCCTATTTTCTGAGTGGTCGAGACCCGGGCACTTGGAGAGCTGTTCTGGTGCCTCAAGGAGACCACCGTTATTGTTATCGTGGTGTACGCGGTGTGTTCTCCCCATTGACTAGCTAAAAGCCTTGGTAGTAGGTTGGGGCAGCATGCGTTGTTGATGCAACGTGCGGGCTTCCACGCTCGTTGCTTAAGTCTGCTGCCCCCTTAGTCTCCTGCTCTAGAGACTAAGTCTGGAAGCTCTGGGTTTGTTACTCAGAAGTGCGCGCGCCAGTGTTGGCGCCAAAAAGCAGCTGAAAACTGGAAGTAACTGATTAGCAATGAAGAATGAGCAATAATGGGAGACCCCTCCAAGTTCTAGCCCCCCCCCACTAGTGTAAAAGTTGTTACTCAGCTAACCAGCCAATCAGAAAATAGTGCTAGACCTATTTTCTGACAGGCAGGGTTTTCTCGGTGAGCCCTGCCAGACGCCCGACAGCCCAAAACCCGGGCGTCGTCCATTTTGCCTAAGAAATCGATCATACCATAATACGGACGCNTGCGCGCGCCAGTGTTAGCGCCAAAAAGCAGCTGAAAACTGGAAGTAACTGATCAGCAATGAAGAATGAGCAATAATGGGAGACCCCTCCAAGTTCTAGCCCCCCCCACTAGTGTAAAAGTTGTTACTCAGCTAACCAGCCAATCAGAAAATAGTGCTAGACCTATTTTCTGACAGGCAGGGTTTTCTCGGTGAGCCCTGCCAGACGCCCGACAGCCCAAAACCCGGGCGTCGTCCGTTTTGCCTAAGAACTGGATCATACCATAATACGAACGCTGCGAACGCAGTCGTTCCATCAAAATCAGCTAGAGAAATAGCTACAAGAAGTTATGGCTGTACGAACCCAGGCAGTGCCTATGACAGTCAACGATGCCAAAATGGGCCATACAATAGAAGACATGGACCCTAGGCATCGCATGATGCTACAGACGCAATGCCACAGCCAGACACAACGCTAGGTGCATGCAAACCACATCCGCAGTTGTAGTGACTGCCGGCAGCCCGACCACCGAGGAGGCCTGCGTTGGAGCTGAGCACATCGAGGCTCCAACGACAGGTGACTGGGCCCCAGCGTACGTCGACTCCACCGAGTGACACTCAAGCGGCGTCAAGTCTCGCCATCAGTCATCTGCACGCCGATGTTCACAAGCCGGGAGGACACAACAGAGTACAATGAGAGATGCACGAAAACCAACACTCCCCCATGACTCACAGGCATAGTGCACATGTGTGGGCAGAGACACAGTCAACGACCAGACGCCCCCAGGCCAAGCAGAGATGTAAGCAAGGACAGAGAGAGTCACTCACGGATGCATGCCGACTGAACTCACAGCCTTCTTGAACGAGTTGCGCTTCAGTGCCTTGGTCAAGAAGTCAGCCAACTGCCGTGCTGTCTCAACCCACATGATGTTGATGCTGCCGTCATGCAACAATGAACGCACATAGTGATACTCAACATTGATGTGCTTTGTGCGTGTGTGATGCACGCCGTCATTGTCGGCGATGGCCATGGCACTCTCATTGCCACAGTGCAACGTGATGGATGCGACGGACTGGAGCAGCTCGGACAACAGACGACGCAACCACACACTCTCACACGCGCCTGAGCCAAGAGCAACGTACTCAGCCTCAGCAGTGTTGCATGCAATGCATCCCTACTTGCCACTGCACCAGGACACAACAGTGCCGCGAATAAGAAAGATCCAGCTTGTGCGACTCTTGCCGTCCGGACTGCCGGCCCAGTCACTGTCGGTGTAGCCCACCACGACAACAGACGGCTGACGGCGGAACATGAGACCTCACCGAGGAGTCGAGACAACATAGCGCAGTACTCGGATCGCGGCCTCGTAGTGGAGGTGACGCGGCTCCTCAGAGAACATGGCCAGGAGGTTGCAGCGAACGCGATGTCTTGGCGCGTCGTCGTCGCCAAGAACATCAGTGACCCGATGACTCGCAGGTATGTGGTCACGTCAACTGGCTTCCCCACAACGGCTGGATCAAGACTCTTCAGCTTTGCCTGGCCATCGGGTGACATGGGTGAGGATGCGCTCGGCACGATTGGCAGGTCATACGCAAAGCGCGTGGACAGCGTCTGCACATAGGCGGCCTGGTGGATGTGTAGGACATCCTGGGAGCGATCATGCTCGAGTTCCATGCCCAGGAAGACCCTGGCAGACCCAAGGTCCTTCATCTGGTAGGCGGCGTGCAGTAGATCCTTGACACGCTGGATGGTAGCCGTGTCTGGCGATGCAATGAGTAGATCGTCAACGTAGACGAGAACAGCGGTGAAAGTCTGGCCTCGCAGACTGACAAACAGTGCGGGGTCAGCGGTGCTACGCTGGAGCCCACAACGAAGGAGCGTGCTGCTGATCTCTTGGTTCAAGCACCGAGGCGACTGCTTTAGGCCATACAGGGCCTTGCGTAGTCGCCAGACTCTCCCAGTGCCATCGTCGAAGCCTGGGGGCTGCACCATGTAGCGCTCCTCACCCTCCAGTGAACCATGGAGAAAAGCGTTACTCACATCCATCTGGTGTAGCTCCCACCCATGCTAGGTGACCAGACTGAAGAGTGCCCGGCTGGTGGAGAACCGGACAACTGGGGCGAAGATCTAGTCGTAATCGACCCTAGGAATCTGGGTAAACCCTTTGGCTGTAAGGCAGGCCTTGTACTTGTCCAAGGACCCGCCGGGCTTCCACTTGCGCCGAAAGACCCACTTGGCGTCGATGGCCTTCCGTCCTGGGGGAAGGTGGATGGGGTCATACACGTGGTGCTGTTGGATAGCTGCGAGCTCTACGGCGCAGGTAGCGTCCTAGTGTGCGGCCTCAGGAGAGGCTCGTGCCTCACGTAGGGTGTCTGGGTCCTCCGGGCGTGCTGTGGAGCGGACTGAGAGGGCGTGTGCACCTCGTGTCCCAGGTGGAATGCGAGCGAGTGCAGCCACGACAGCGCACCAATGCTCATTATGGAGCATGGCGTAGCCCAGTGCAAAGCCCGGGTGGAGGTCTGCAATGATGGCCGAGGTTGTCAGGCCGAGGGCCTTGGTGCCAGGGTCCCCACTCACGACCGTGGGAGCGGAGGAGACACGTGGAGCCACGGGGGGTCGAGGCGCCACGGAGCGCGGAGCGACGGTCTTCGTGCTCACCGACGGTCTGGGTCCGAGGCTGCCGCCTGGGCCTCGCGTGTAGCGTGGCAGGGCAGATGACGACGCTGACTCCGTCGGGCTGATGGAGGCAGACGGGGTTGCTGGCCCGGAGGGACCAGCGGACGCGACTGGGTCTGCTGGCCCAGAGGGACCAGCGGGCACGACTGGGGCTGCTGGCCCAGAGGGACCAGCGGACGCGGCCAGGGGTGCCGGCCCGGAGGGACCACCGAATGCGACTGGGGTTGCCGGCCCGGAGGGACCAGTAGGCGCGAGTGAGGCTGCTAGCCCGGAGGGACCAGCGGACGCGACTGGGGGTGCCAGCCCGGAGGGACCAGCGGACGCGACTGGAGGTGTCAGCTCGGAGAGACTAGCGGACGCGACTGGGGCTGCCGGCCCGGAGGGACCAGCGGACGCGACTGGAGGTGTCGGCCCGGAGGGACTAGCGGACGCGACTGGGGGTTCCGGCCCGGAGGAACCAACAGACGCGACTGAGGCTGCTGGCTCAGAGGGACTGAGGGACGTGTCATCCGGAAGCGGAAGGACAAAGGACGGACTAACCACTCCCCCACGCGATGGGATAGACATGGATGAGCCGGAGTGAATGAGGTCGCGAGGAAACAGGTCCTCGAAGAAAAGGGCGTCCCGGGACTCAACGATGCAGTGCCGGGAGGGATCCCAGAAGCGCTAGGCCTTGGACTGACGAGAGACACCGAGGAAGGTGCAGGGGCATCCGCGAGGGGCGAGCTTGCCGCCCTCCTGCGGGACAGGCAGCCACACAATGGCCACGCAACCCCAGACGCGAGCTGGACGAAGGTCAGCGCGCTGACCGCACCAATGCTGGTACGGTGAGGACTGGCGGGGAAGGGGACCGTGGGGAATCCGTTTCCAGACCCAGGTCATGTAGGCCATGGATTCAAAATAGAAGCCATCGGAGAGACCAGACTCAGCCCGCATGGTGCAGACGGCGTTGGCCATAGTGCGGTTCCACTCTTCGGAGATACTGCTCTGGAAAGGTGTGTAAGGCGCGGACGTCTCATGGCGAATTCCGCAGGAGGCGAGAAAGGTCGTGGCTTCACCCAGGCACTCACCGCCGCGATCAGCGCGAAGGCGGCGGAGAGAACGGCCACACTCGCACTCCGCAAGGACAAGCCAGTCCTGGATGGCGGGGGCAACATCGCTCTTCTGCCGAAGGTAGAAGACCGAGCGGTAGCGAGAATAGTTGTCAGTGAGGGTGAGGACGTAGCGACCATGCTCGCCGACAGACTCGGTAGGGAGAGGACCCATGACGTCCGAATGGACAAGGTCGAGGAGGAAAGACGCACAGGAGAAAGACAAGGGATACGTGGACCGGTGCATCTTCCCCTGAGTGCAATCAATGCACTCAGTTAGGCACGGGAGAGGAAAAGTCTCCGGGTCAAGGCCCTTGGCCGGCTGGGTGCGAAGCATGCTGTCTACGGCGGCAGATTGGACGTGGCAAAGGCGGCGGTACAGGAGGCGAGTGTGCTGAGGAGAAAGCGTGCTGGTGACAAACACATGGCCTGTGGCGGCTGACGGGGAGGAGACGGAAGGAGAGGAAGACAGACGAGGTACATGCCATAGGTTGTCACGGGCGATGGCGTGCAGTACGACAAGACCAGACAAACGCAACGACACAGTGCCAACACCATGCGAGTGCACAACATCTATGCTCATGCGGTCAAGGGCAGTGACGGACATGAGGCTGAGCTCAAGACCAGGGACGAAGAGGACATCGGTCAGAAAGACGTCACCGGAGGGACCACGGAAACGAACGACGCAAACACCACGGACAGGCAACACCTGGCCAGAGCCTATCCGGACACCAAAAACATCGCCTACAGGACCGAGCATACTAAAGGCCTCACGATAGGCCGTCATGTGATGCGTGGCCTTGGAGTCGATGATCCAGGTCTCAGCGCGGTCCTGGACCGGGGTCGCAAGATCACTAACGGTGACATGGCAGCAAGCAAGGGACGCGGACGTGGTGGAAGGAGGTGCCAATCAAGACTGCCAATCGTCAAGCCAAGCAGCATCGTCCTGGGAGGGGGTAGCGGAGACCACGAGAGACGACGAGACAGACAAAGAAACAGGGCATGACCGTAGCTCAGTCTCAGTCATGCAGGGCTGGATAGGGGATCAGGAAGTGATGCAACTCGCACTTCCCAAGGGAGGAGGGCGAGAGAGGCTGAGCTGGAGCGCGATGAACTGCTCCAGCTGGCGCTCGCGTGAGGATGGCCCGGGAGTGTAGACGGACTGCGGGGTGATGGCACCGGAGCCCGGATAGAAGGAGGACTGCGCCGGCGCCAACGGCTGCGGCGGAGGTGTCGGTGCGACCGGCGAAGCAACTGGAGAGGTGGAACTACTAGATGAGGCGGAGGTGTCAGAGCCGGCGACAGTCACAGCGGCAGAGGCGAGACGGCGCTCACGCTGGCAACGCATGGTGGCGATGACGCGCGCCTCATCCGTCGGTAGTCGGCACGTGAACCATCCGTGCCCGGGCTGGCCACAGTTGTGGCAAACCGAGCTGCCAGCGCTGGACATGGTCGACGCTTGTTGCTGCTGCTGCTGTTGACCTTTGTCTTTCTTGGTCCGACGCTTCTTCTTCCCCGACGATGATGAGGTAGCTGATGCGGGGGAGGCGACGGCCACGGAGGCGACGGAAGGGGAGGCGACAGAAGGGGAGGCGACGGTCTCCGTGCGCTGGAGTCGGGACTCCAGACGAGCTTCCTCAGTGCAGAGGAAGAGCTTGTATGCCCAGGGCAGGAGGGTTCCCTGGGCCGCCATGGTGGAGAGAATGTCGTGAGGGTAGTGGACGAAGATGTCCGAGTATGCTTCGGTGGCACCGCGTTTGATGGTGAGGAGCGCGGCCGAAGGGGGTAGGGTAGATTTCCCGAGGCGACGAAGTATGTCCTCCGCCCGCTGCCAGTAGGAGGTGAGCGTCTCGGTCTCCCCCATGTGTAGGGAGTTGAACTCCCGCAGCAGACAGCTAGTCTCAGCGTCGCTGGACAGACGATGGGGATGAGTGAGAACGTGCCACGCGGCTGCAGGGTCTGGGGTGGCGGCAGCGGCGAAGTCGCCTAAGAGGGGCTCGAGGGCGAGGCGGGAAGCCGGAGGGGCGACAGGGACGAGAGCCCGGACGGCACGACCAGCGTCATACAGCTGGTCGACCAGGGTGGCGTCATACGGCAGGGTGTAGTATGCCCACAGGCCCTCACCCTGCGCCCAAATGCGGAAGCTGAGCTCCAAGCTCCGGAACTGCTCACCGGCTTGAAGCGGCGGTGGTGGCGTCTCAAAGTCCTTTTACCTGCGGCCGGCACCCAGAGTGGGGCCAAGGACGGAGGTCACTGTCTACTGCTGGCGCAGAGTCTGCTGCTGCGCCAGGTATTGCGTGACAGCAAACATAGCTGAGCTGGCACGCCCTAGAGGGGGTAAGGATGAAAGCGCATTGGGGGCAGACTGGGAAACTAACGGTTGCAGTGTCGCAAGCTGCTGCGTTAGGACGGCGAGCTGTTGCTGAAGAGCAGCGAGGGGGTCAGGGTTATCTCCAATGACGTCAGAGGGCTGCTCGCGCCGCTGCTCCTCCTGCTGCTGCTACTACTGCTGCTGCTTCTGCTGTTGCTGCTACTCTTGCTGCTGCTATTGCTGCTACTCCCGCTTCTCTTGCTGTTCCTGTTGCTCTTGCTGCTGCTGCTACTGGCGTCTCTTGCTGCTGCTGCTGCTGCCGCTGCTGTTGCCGCTGCTGCTGCTGTTGCTACTGCAGTCGCTGCAAGAAAGGGGGGTTGGGGGTCCCCCCAACAGAGGAGGACCCCTCCCCAGTGGGGCTACCAGCCATGGTGTGATGCCCTTTGTTTTTTTTTTTTCTCTTTGGGGTTGCTGATGTCAGCAGTAGCGCCTTGCTGAGGGTGGTGGACAATCTGCCCACCCTCACGATTGCTTCCCCCTTCCCTTGCCCCTTTCTTTGTTATTCTTTTTTTCATTGAGTTGATGATGTCAGCAGTGATGTCAGTAGTGACGTCAGCAGTGGGATACTGATGTCAGTAGTGGCGATTGTTGGGGCCGCTGCTGTAGCTGCTGTTGTTGCTATTGCTGCTGCTACTGCTACTACTGCTGCTGCTGCTGCGGCTGCTGCTGCAGTTGGTGCTGCTGCTGATGTTGCTACTGCTGCTACTGATGCTGCTATTGCTGTTGTTCCTCCTGCCGTTGCTGCAACTGCTTTGGCTACAGCTGCAGCAGCAGTTGCTGCTGCTGCGGCTGCTAGGGCTGCTACAGCAGCGAAGGCAGCTGCGGCAGCAATGGCGGCGAAGCAGGTGGGATGGGATTTTTTCTTTGCTCCTTTTTTTTTCTTCTCCCTCGTCTGTCACAACGGGCAGCTGCCCGCTGTCAGCTGCGAGCAGCGAGCTGCTGCCCGCTGGCAGCGGGTAACGAGTTGCTGCTCGTTGGCAGCGGACAGCGAGCTGCTGCTCGTTGGTAGCGGGCAGCGAGCTGCTACTCGCTGGCAGCAGCGGGCTGCTGCTTGCTGCTCGCTTACTACGAGCAGCGAGCAGGAGCAGCAGTCGCAGCTGGCAGCTACTCGCTGCAGCAATTGCTGCGACTAGCTGTTGCTGCTGCTGCACGCTGCTGTAGCTGCTGCTTTCCGCTGCTGCTGCTCGCTACTATAGCTGTTGCTTGCCGCTGCTGCTGCTCGCTACTGCTGCGGGTTGCTGCTGCTACGCGCTACTGCTACAGGCTGCTGCTGCTGCTGCGAGCTGCTGCTGCGGGCTGTTGTTGCTGCAGGCTGTTGCGAGCTGCAGCTTCTGCCTGCTGCTCCTGTTACATGCAGCTGCTGCTGGCTGCTGCTGCCACTGCTCGCTACCGTTGCCTGCGGCTGCTGCTGCTGCAAGCTGCTGTTGCTACGTGCTGGTGCAAGTAACTACACTTGGGTGACGTTGCCGCATGCGTCATCGCCCACAGGTGTTGGACGCGGCCTGCCGCTCACCTCCTCGCGTCACGTGTGGGGGTCAGTGCTGCCGAAAAAACTTCGGTAGCATTTCCCCTGGCCCAGTGGCCGTGGGAAAAAATCTGACACCGCCACCAGGCGGGTCAATGCTGCCGGAAAAATCCAGCAGCATTTCCCCTGCACTGGCACGTATGGGGGTCCGCAGGAGTTGTCTGGCACCTGTACGCCAGTCTTCTGCTGCTACTGTTACTCTCTGGCTTTGATACCAAGCTAGAAACCTAGGCAACAGGTTGGGGCAGCATGCGTTGTTGATGCAGCGTGCAGGCTTCCACGCTCGTTGCTTAAGTCTGCTGCCCCCTCAGTCTGCTGCTCTAGATTCTAAGTTTGGAAGCTCTCGGTTTGTTACTCAGAAGTACGCGCGCCGGTGTTAGCGCCAGAAAGCAGCTGGAATTTGGAAGTAACTGATTAGCAATGAATAATGAGCAACAATGGGAGACCCCTCAAAGTTCTAGCCCCCCCCTCCCCACTAGTGTAAAAGTTGTTATTCAGCTAACCAGCCAATCAGAAAATAGTGCTAGACCTATTTTCTACTAGGCAGGGTTTTCTCGGTGGGCCCGGCCAGACGCCCGACAGCCCAAAACCCGGGCGTCGTCCGTTTTACCTGAAAACTAGACCATACCATAACACCGACGCTGCAAACGCAGTTGTGCGGTCAGAATCAGCTAGAAAAATAGCTAGAAGAAGTTATAGGTGCACGAACTCAGGCAGTGCCTATGACAGTCAACGATGCCAAACAGGGCCATACAATAGAATACATGGACCCTAGGCATCGCATGATGCTGTAGATGCAATGCCACAGCCAGACACAACGCTAGGTGCATGCAGACTGCATCCGCAGTTGCAGTGACTGCCGGCGGCCCGACCACCGAGGAGGCCTGCCGATGGAGCTGAGCGCATCGCCAAAGAGAGGAGGCTCCAACGACGGGTGAGTGGGCCCCAGCGTGCGTCAACTCCACCGAGCGACACTCCAGCGGCGTCAAGTCTCGGCGTCAAGTCTCGGCGTCAATCATGTGCACGCCGATGTACACAAGCCGGGAGGACACAACAGAGTACAATGAGAGATGCACGAAAACCAACATGACTCGTTTGGGCTCAGCGGGGGCGACGGGGCCTGGTGCGGCTACCTGTCGGCGCCCCTACTTGAGCCGGCTAGGGGCTCATTTGTACTTACTCCTTGTTCTTTTATATTCAGCGTTCCAGACTTAGCCAAATTCTTGCCGTCTTGCATCGCACTCACACATAGAGCTCATGTTCGTTTTTGCATGGGCCTGTATGCCTTAAAATATTTCCGGTTGTCATTAGCCCAAAGCTTAAAACTCAGTGTTATCGAATGTGCATTCAATACGATGTTTTAGGTACATCATCTTCTATCACCCCCTCTTGTGAATCCTGAAGAGGTGGTGTGCGGCTTTGTTCATTATGGAGTCAATGTGGCTTCCACGCACTTCCATGCGTCAACTTAGAAAAGAAGCCAGACATAGCACGGACCCCTTTGGCGTAGAAAACAGGATGAATTGGAGTTGAAGAGCTTCACGTCTAAGGACATGATGGTTTTGCCCGGTTGATATCATTCATTTTGGCGATTGGTATAGGCTTGGAGATGAAAAAAATCCATGTCATAACCTTCACCTTCAAACACCAACAATTGTGAGCAAGCAACTAAAAGAGAATTGGGAAGATGTTTATGCAACCAATGTAGACGTTGAAATGAGTAACGGTATGCCTTAATCGCCGATATTTTTAGAATGGTGAACGATGATCAAATACCTAGTTGATTTTAGAATAGGGTACTTTGTCAATATCTAAGCGGTGTGCGAGTCATTTTCATCTGGGAAAGGATAACTTGATCATATAATCCTAGTTTTTATTCTGTCCTGATGGGAGGTGTCAGATCTAGGCAGATTACAAAGGTTTGGACCTACCTGATTCCTAGCCTATCGGATGCCCAACCTTGATAGCGGTGGTCGCAGAAGTAAGGCGACTTGAACGGCTGAATCATTGCCTTTCCGCCCGAGCAATTCTGGCCGTCATTTGTTCGAAAAAGGTTTGCCCTGCTTGTTTGTGATATAGTGACGCGCTAGCCTTCACACATTCACGACGGTTTGAACGCAGGTCCTATTCTGTTCTTCGTGATCAGTTGGGTTCAGTAGGAGTGATTCCAAATCAAACGTCTAAAGTAACATTGTGTTCTACCATACACACTACCCTTAAAAAAACTCACCGTTTAGCCGGCGTACCAGTTAGGTCTCTCACGTCAGGTCGAAGTTTGGCGCTTACGAGATTTGCCGACGGAGTTTGCCATGCGTTATTGCTGGCCGTCACATGTTTTTTAACATATTTTTTGGAACAGTCGGTCGCCTTTTACACCTTTCCTCATCGTCGCAAATTGTCGTGGCGACTGGTCAGGTCATCCTCGGACAAGTTTGCTCTCTTGGAAATGGATACAGCTGAATTCCACCCTCTCTCTTTTTCCTCAGTTGAACCCCCTTACTATCTAAGCTTGCTACCTTGCCAGAGTGGTGAGGAAACAAAAAGCATTGTTACAACGTCGGCGGTTCAGCCTCCTTTGATGCCAATCGCCAATTGCAGCTGTCACATCATGACGTCAGCATCACGCCCAAACATCCCCAAGCCTGGCGGGGATACATTTGGGCGAGCAGAGAGGCTGACGAACCTCCAGCGAGGACACGTTGCAAGAAGGGCACGTATGAAGAAGGGCAATTGGAGTTCTAGGTTCGACTCTCGAGGTCACAACCTGAGAAACAAGTTTAGGTCCGGCATCGCTGTGCCTCCTCTTCTCTGTTCCAGCAGCTCATGGCAGACGCCAGCAGTGACGCAGCAACGCAGCAGCTGCGACAGCGCAAAGCTGCTGCATCCAAAGCTGCGGAAGTGAGCAGCGCCGACGGCGCATCTGCAGCCGGTGCTGCTGCTGCAGTTGGATCAGCAGCAGCATTTGGACCAACTTCGGCAGACGCAGCTGCTCCCACTGCCTCGGCAGTGGGACCATTGAAGGTTCCTGTTGCAGCAAGTGAAAGTGCTGCTGCAGTAGAGGGAGGAGGAAACTCAGGAGGAGGGAGGAGAAGAGGGGCCGGGAGGCGGAGCCCCACAGTCACGGAGTGGCTGTACCTGCTTGCGAGTTTGGTGACGTTTGGTGTGACGCTGCATTGCACCTTCTTAATTCGAAAAGTGAAGCAAGAGAAGAAGCAATGGGGCCCTGAGGTATCCGTGTGTGTGTGTGTGTGTGTGTGTGTGTGTGTGTTTCTTTCTTGTGTACATCCACTTCGACAAAGTAGCAAATGTATCGAGGGAGAGTACTACAACGTGACAAGTACAAAAGTAAATGCATACACAAGTGTAACACATGTTTTGAAAATTCTCTGGACATAATTCATTTTTGTAGTTTTCCTCCCTATTCCATAGAAAACCATCCGATACATGGACCCTATGAAGTTCCGGCTTTTGGTGGTGATCCTTTCCATTAGTGCACCTTAATAACCCATCCTTATCCCACAAATGTATACGGAAAATGTATTGAGCAAAGTACATTAAAACATATGGGAGAGACAAGGCTTTGGCGAATGTATGTACATGCCTCCTGAAGTCAACAACTGATCCGAGCCATCAACTCAAGTGTTTAGAATCAATCAAGTACTGTAACCTTTTTGGTGGAAGGATTGGCCTTCAATTTGAATTAGTATATTTCCACTGTAGTTTTGAGATTGGG
>SZWC01016726.1:4817-20700 GCA_023375785.1 Penium margaritaceum
GTCATCAACTATGATTTCAAACTGCCACTTCCAGAGCGAGAACCCTGTCCCATCAAATTTAGGAATTGGCGCATGAATGCCACTCCCTGCCTCTACTGTGGACGTCACAGCTCCAGTGGTGGCCACAGGTGTGCTGGTCCACGAGCCTTCCTCGATGGCACTCTTGCCTTTCTCCTCGACGGTAGGTGGAGCCATGGTACCTGCGGTTGAGGCGGATCTGCTTCCGTTGAGGCCGTTCTGCTACACCTGCTGTTGATGCCGATGTCAGGCTGATGGAGCCGATGTCAGGCTGATGAGAGGTCTTGGACGGAGGTCCGAAGAGGAGCACCAGGGGGTGTGATAGAGCGTCTGCGCTCCTCACGTTTGCTGAGCTACTGAGCAACCTGTATGCTTTTTGCAACTAAGTCTCACACTAGGCGTGGGCCCATAACCCTTTTGTTATTCCTGAGTCACGTGGCCTGAGGCTCCGGTCTAGAAAACAGCGCCGACACAATGGCAACTGCCGACCGTCCAAGGGAATTTCACCCAGGGATCACGATCACCCCCAAGGAATTAACTATGCCTCTGGTGAGACCTAGCTACCCAGGTGCTTTCGCTCACCAGATCCTAGAAGGACCCACCAGGACTATGTTGTAATGGAGCGGTGGAGACAGCGAAGAAACAGTGATATGAACTGCTAAGGTGGTTGTAATCTTGCTCGTGTGAGAGTGCTGACTTAATTTGTTGGGCTCTCACACCAAGGAAGAAGAAGGCTTAGAGGGCGGGAGCCCCTAAGACCTTGAGCGAAAGCACCTGGGTAGCTAGGTCTCACCAGAGGCATAGTTAATTCCTTGGGGGTGATCGTGATCCCTGGGTGAAATTCCCTTGGACGGTCGGCAGTTGCCATTGTGTCGGCGCTGTTTTCTAGACCGGAGCCTCAGGCCACGTGACTCAGGAATAACAAAAGTGGTATCAGAGCGCAGCAACAGATCCTAGAAGGACCCACCAGGACTATGTTGTAATGGAGCGGTGGAGACAGCGAAGAAAACGCAGGCAGCCACAAGCGGAAATAGGCGTAGTAGTAGCTGCAGCCGCTAGCAGCTGTAGCACCAAAGAAAGAGTAATTGTAGTAGTACTAGTGGTAGTAGTAGGTGTTTGGTGTGCTCTCTCAATGAGTAGCAACGGCAAAAGTAGCCCACAGCAGCAACCCATAACAACAGCAAGATCCCATAAGAGCAGCAATAGCCTGCAGCAACAGTGGCCTGCAACAGCCCGTAGTATTAGCTTACAACAGCAGCAACACCTTGCATTAGCAGCTGCTCCATACGCGGCGGGAGATGCAACGGCCTTAGCAACCGCAGCAGAGGCAACAGCAGCTTTAGTGACCACAGCTGTAGCTTTAGTAGAAGTTGTTGAAACAACAGTTGCTACACCAGTAGCTCAGCTAGCAACAATAGCAGGCAGAAAAAACAAGTGCAGGAAAAGCAACAAACAGCAGCAGTGGTAGTTGTAACAGCAAGGGCGGAGGGTAGTAGCCTTAGTAGTAGCAGTTGCAACAGCAACATCGACGCCAAGCAATTGTAGTAGCAGCGGCAGCGGCAAGCAACTACAATAGCAGTAGCGGCGGTGGGCAACGGAAGCAACAACAGTAGCGACAACAGCGGCAGGCAGCTACACTACGCGGCTACAGCTACTCACGCCTGTAGCAGTAGAAACAATAGCATGCTCAGTAGTGGCACTCGTAGTGGCAGTAGCCACTACTGCTTCTTGCTCGTAACGCGAAGCTCCTTGCTTGTAGCGTGCTCGCCGATCGGTGAGCTCACCAATTGCCAAGCTCGTCGAGTGAGCTCTCTTGACGAGCTCGCTCAAGGCAAGGAGTCGAGCCAAATAGCGAAGGAAAAACAGGGGTGAGAGGAGTGACCCGGTGGGGGCCCTCTAGAAAACCCCGGGTGGGGGTATCCAACTAGCACCAAAGTGATCATTGAATACAAAAAAAGGGTGGGTTTCTCCTACTCCCTTTGCTTTAGAGAAGTGAGTTTCTCTTTTTTTTTTNGTAGCAGTTGCAATAGCAACAGCGACGCCAAGCAATTGTAGTAGCAGCGGCAGCGGCAAGCAACTACAATAGCAGTAGCGGCGGTGGGCAACGGAAGCAACAACAGTAGCGACAACAGCGGCAGGCAGCTACACTGCGCGGCTACAGCTACTCACGCATGTAGCAGTAGAAACAATAGCATGCTCAGTAGTGGCACTCGTAGTGGCAGTAGCCACTACTGCTTCTTGCTCGTAACGCGAAGCTCCTTGCTTGTAGCGTGCTCGCCGATCGGTGAGCTCACCAATTGCCAAGCTCGTCGAGTGAGCTCTCTTGACGAGCTCGCTCAAGGCAAGGAGTCGAGCCAAATAGCGAAGGAAAAACAGGGGTGAGAGGAGTGACCCGGTGGGGGCCCTCTAGAAAACCCCGGGTGGGGGTATCCAACTAGCACCAAAGTGATCATTGAATACAAAAAAAGGGTGGGTTTCTCCTACTCCCTTTGCTTTAGAGAAGTGAGTTTCTCTTTTTTTTTTACTATTGTACCTTTGAGTGTGGCTTGAGGCTACCACCATCAGCTCACGACGGGAACTGCTACAACAGTAGCCGCCACAAGAGTCGTAGTAGTAGCAACAACAACAAAGGTGGCTTGAGGCCACAGCCGTTGGCTGACAACGGCACCCCGTGCAGCATCCGCGCAACCAAAGGCAACTTGAGGTCGTACGTTGCAGTAGTTACGCCATTGCCATCGTGTTGCGATAGTGTAAAATTGGAGCAACACACTACGACTGAGGGCGTGGCTGTGATTGACAACAGCATAGCCCGTCTAAGAGATGTTACTGCATTTGTATCCCTCTACATGCTTCTTTCTGCCATCGTGATTGAGTATTCAGGACTATCATCCATGCTAAGCTCTTGACATGAGCTACACTGTGTGGCCATGGGCATTGCCAGTGCCGTGGTCTACGCTTCAGCCCCAGCCGTGGCAGCCACCATAGGCGCAGTGGTTGATGCAGGTGTGGCACGTGCCCCACTTGTCTTCAGGGTTTTCGTGCTACTATTGTCTAGATAGGTAGCATGGCAAGCGCCAGCGCCGACAGCGCCCTCCTGGGTGGCATCCCCCTTGGGTACAAACCTCCCAACCTCTTGCTTTAGTGGATACGTCACTAGGTGACGCCACATCACTTATGCGTGGAGATATGGCCGCCCTACACATGGAGGTCCGGAACCTCAAGCGCATGATTCAGCAGCTCCTTGACCATGTGACTTTTGAGTGAGCTACCATCCCACCGCTGATGTCACCTCCCACTTCATCTTCATTCTCACCCTGATCATGCATCCTTTCCTCAGACAATGCTAGTATGCCAGATGTTTTGTCTAAATCCGTCTCTCTGTGCATTGTTTTGGAGATTCTCGGCATCATACCGTTGAGCGAACCCTCAGTCCTTGGCCGTACCGCTCATGCTTGGAATCGTCGTGCGCAGCGGCAAGTTGCTTGTCTTGCACGTCGCGTGCGGGTAGCACCACCACATGCAACAATGGGAGGAGTCACAGGTGATGAGATGAGTCCCATCCTTGGCTTGGTCTGCCCAATCCCCAAGGCTTCTGGTGGGGTGTTAGTTATGGGTGGGATGGTTTGTCCGCTGACGACGGCTGTGGAGGTCAGGATTGGTGAGGCAACTGCTGTGGAGCATAGGATGGTTGAAGGATGGTTGACGAATGACACTATGTAGTAGGCTCAATTAGCAGAGAGTTTGGCGGGGGGAGACGTCCGCCCTGATGGAGACTCTTTGTCAGAGGTGGATTGGTCCTATGCTGAGTCAGAGTGGATGATGGAGATGGTGATCGTTGATGCCTTGGCGGATGACGTGACGACGACCGATGGAGGAGCTGCGCCTGACGATGTACGCGCTCCCGCATTGGCTGGTATGGAGACAGCTGCCATGGTGCGAGGAGCAGCATGAGGAGGAGTAGGTGATAGAGATGCTGATGCTCAGCCCACAACAGACACCCATATGGTTTTGAAAAATAGTGCTGGAGAACAAGAGCAGGTCATGGACTTCCAGGACAAAGCTGACTTCCTCTATGAGAACCTATCGTCCGTTGTGGAGTGGTCAGATGCAGGGTCGGAGGTTAACATAGAGGTCGAGTACGCTACCGTATTTGTAGTAGCCACTACACGAGCACGAGATGGCCCCACGGTGACAGTAGACGTCTGCGTGTGCACCATTTTGGTAGTAGCAGATGAGCTTGCACCAGTCACTTGTACAAGTGTGGCTGCCATGGAGGATGCAGAGCACGGTGTGGACCTCCAGCTCATCACTGTCCAAACTGGTGTCACTGACACCATGGCAGTTCCCGCCGATGACACAACTACACACGTCTGAGCCACAGTTCTTGTACACGAGTGCCTATGTTTTACGGTCGACAAGCAGGAGGTACCGGTGGCTCGAGGGGAGGCGCACGTGCAGGTTTGTGGTCGAGCTCCAGGAGGCCAGTAGCCGTTGTTACACTATGGATGTTCTAGCGTGACGAGCTGCCAATGAGTGCGTGGACGATGTGCACACGCGTCTTAAGGCCGCTGAGATGTCTCTAAAGGATGCACATTGGGGAAGGGTGGACGTTCAACAGCAGGTGGACGATTGGTTGCGCACCACGGGTTGGGAGGAGCCCCAGGACATTGTATGGGCTCCAAATAACGATGACAATGTGGCAAAGGCAGATTCACCAACGGATGTCGACGTCCAGCAAGCAGTCGATGACCGAGTGACAGATGTGTCAACAGCAGTCGGTACCTCCACAACAACACCTCCTATAGATGCTGACGTGTCGTTCGGTGTCGACGCCCTGCCAACAGCTAGTGACCAGGCTGCACTTGACTTGAAAACTAGCATAGATGACGTCAACTTGTGCAGCGAGAAGGCTCAGCTTCACTCCTTTCCATTCCATGAGGCGACAAGGCTGTAAGAGGCTGTGGCTTGTGCCGACGCGCACGCGATCAGGGTCCACTGTCAGGTTCATTCCACGACTGACCGCCTACATGCCGTAGATGCAGCCGGCCGGCCGGCAGCTGCAGTACAGATCGACGAGTTGTACACATTTCTTAACACTGTATAGTCCACGTGGCGATGTGCAACTCAGCAGCTGGCAGGCATACAACAAGTGATTGTTTTTTAGGAGAGCGCCAGCGCTGCACTAGTGAGATTTGTAGGTGATGAAAACAGCGACAACGACGACAGTAATGACGGCACTCCAAGGTGAGGCTATGTGCGTGCACATCCTACCAGCATCGTGATCGCTCTTGCTATTGCTGTGCAAGGGTATGTGGCCATGAGGGAGCCGTGCTCCCTCCTCAGGGATTGTGTTGGGAGCGGCCATCAACTTTGCTCGTGCTGTCAGCCTCTACAGCCCACGAGGAGTGTTGGTGTGTGGGCTTTAGCCTGATACCATTATGAGCACAGCGAGGTTACTTGGGGTGTGGCACGATGCTCTGGTTAAGGTTATGTTGGTTGAGACTTACACACCTTGTGAGTTCTACCAGTGTGATGTGGAGACCCATTGCCTCCATGTGTTATGTATGATCCATGCATGGTGTGGTTGAGACCCGAATACTCGGAGACATTTTCTGGGGTCACGAGGAGACCTTGTTTCTCTATATCTCTTGCATGATGTTTCACACGTAGGTGTGTGATCGACTTCTTGCATGGTCGAGACCCGAGCACTTGGTGGGATGCACCTTTATCACGAGGAGACCCTGTGCAATGGTATGCTTGATCGGTGCTTGCCATGATTGGTTGCCCGAGCCATCCTTCCCTCCCTTCACATAGACATCCTTATGGTGAAAGTTGTGTCAGCCAGGGGGGAGTGTTGGTGTGTGGCGCTTCCACTCATCACGAGAGACGGCCAGGAGAGCAGCGGTAAAGGAGAGCGAGACAACATGGTGGGAATCCAGAGGATTCTGAGACGTCTCTAGCATTTGTAGCTTGACTAGTGTGACACAGATCCCTGATGCGGACCCAGCTAGCACCACAGGAACGATGGGTGGTGATTCCACCCACAAGCAGCCACTAAAAAGATGCCACCACGCCTCGGGTGCTTGCCAGGTTAGTCTGCAGTTTTTCTCTAGAAGCTAGAGTTTTCTCGATGAACTGGCTCTCGAGAGTTGTCATCGATCAATGTATTGCATTTTCTGTCCACCAATTGATGCCGGACTTGTGGATGTGACCAGTCGTAGCGTTTGGCTCAAACTTTTCCATCTCTAGTTTCAGACGGTGTTGCATTTGGGTACCTGTGCACAGAGTTACGGCCAAAACAGTGGTTTTGGACTGGGTTCTAGGACAAACTGACACTGTCGCGTGCAGCACCCGTTGAGTCCACATCCGCTATTCATGTTGTGTGCTTGTCAGTTGTCATTTCTCTTTCTACAATTGTATTCAATTTCAGCTTCCTAACACTCTGTACGTGTCCCTACCCAGACCCTTGTAGGTTCATGCAGGACTTGTGACAATCTTCACACACTGACTGAGCGCTGGCGCTTAGTTAAGTGGCAAGCGGTTAGGAAGGTTCTAGGAAGTTTCTCACCATTCACTTCTTTCAACCATCAAGTATTGCCTGCCTTCTCTGCTATACCAAACGGAGAGTAGGTTGTGAACAGGTAGGATTTACGAGACGGATGGCGATTAACAACTTGGGATACTTAAGAAATTCATAATTGCCGCCAAGTGTACTTTGATGACAAGTGTAAAAATGATCAAACACATGTATACAAGTGTCAAGTCACAAATGAGGTACACTACTCCCAAAACGATTCTCATGGTTGTCCTGGAAGGAAGTTTTTTAAAGCTATTCTAAACAAGTTATTGCACTATTCTGAACTTTGCTTAGTTGGTATGATCTTGACTATTCAGAAAATCTTCCTAGCAAGTTGTGCTCAACGCCTGCAATTGTCGTGACTTCCAGCCTCGCCATCCACATTTAAATTCTCAAACTTGAGCAGCAAACCCCCTCCCACCCACCGACCCCCTCGTCCCATCTCGTAATCGTGGTTCACGATTCGCATCGGCGGTCAAGAGGATCGCCGCAATTTGAGCCAAGGACATAAGGAATTTTCCTATGCATGTTAGGAGATACCCCACCGAGTTTCTACACACATGCAAACAAGATAGAATCCACTTGTTTCCCAGGGTCGAAGAGTAGGGAAATCAATTTTTTTGCAAAATTTTCAGGGAGTAGGGTATAGTTGAGGTCATTGGGTCGATTGTCGAGTGACGCTTGTGGAGTCACGTTGTGCATGGTCTGATCCGAGAAGCTCCTCCGAGATATCAGGGGGCTTTGAGGATCAACAGTGAAGATGAGAGAAACATCTTCATAAATCGAGATATGTATCAATGTGTCAAGAAGTCGACTGAAAGGTCATGACACTTTTGTCAATGATTTCCAAAAGTGGTCAGAGTCGTCAGAAATTACGAGAAGGTTCTCCGGGGGCCAAGGGCAGTTGACTCAATCGCCCTCAACTGTCGGAGTGAAAATCGAGGTCTTGACGCATGGTGGGATTTTTGTGTGATGAAAGAAATGTCCACTCGGAAATATTAGGAACTCGTGTACATCTTGTACGTAACACTTCCCTTCCCCCCTTTAGCCGCGACATCCCAACGCACGCACAGATATAGCCCAGTGACAACGGTAATAGTCGTTGATCAGGTGATCCACGTCTCGAAGGTTGTCGTAGGGTTCCCCGCTGTTATGTGCACTGTCATAGGAATGCCAATTGACAAGATATCATGTTGTTTTTCCATATCTTTGATGGCCGAGGATGTCCTTGATGTCGTACTTGGTATCCTCGTCCACTTGCACCGGAGGTGGAAAAGGCACATCTGCGCTGGGGAAGTTTTCTTCGGGGTCTCGGTAGTGCTTGAGTGTGCTGATATGGAACACCGGATGAACGTGCATAGTGTTCGAAAGTTCAAGTCCCAACCATCGGGGTTTGAGCTTTGAACAGTTGGCTCCATGGAGTTTGATGTTGGTCAAGATGAGAAGCACTTTGTTTTCAGCAATGAAAACACCATCGCTGCGATGTCCGTCAGTTGCTCCTTTCATCACCACTTTTGTCTTTGCAAGTGTCTACCGTGTTTTAGCCCGGATGGTGGAGAAGTCGCGGTGTTGGACATCAATCGCGGGAATGTTGCTTTGGCTGTGAAGTCTTGGTGGTGTGGCGGGAATTTACCATTCGCCACTTCAAACGGAGGCTTACTTGTTGCGATGGAGATCGCCCCAATATATGTGATTTCGGTGGTCAGGAGTTTTTGCGCCCAATCCCTCCCATGGGGTTTGCATAATGTTTGGAGAAGTTGTTTTAGCGTCTGATTGGTTCGTTCCCTTTGGCCGTTGAAAGCTGGATCCGACTGACGTAGCAATTCATCAGTTTGCGCCAGATTCGGCTAGTAAATCGACCGTCTTTGTCACTGGTCATGGTCCTTAGCATGCCATGTAGCAGCACGATGTTAGAATAAAGCCGTGATGTTCCTTCAGTGGTGACGATGGTTGTCATCGGAATAAAGTGAGACGTTTTGGAAAACATGTCTAGAACCGTGAGGATTGTGTCATATCCCTCAGGTGTGACTGGTAATCCCGTGAAGAAGTCCATATAGATGTCAGACCATGGAATCGTCGGAATGGGGTACGACAGCAGAAGTCCAAGTGGTCGTGTGCGACAGGATTTTTGTCACCGACACATGTTGAAGGATTTACAGAAGTTGGCCACGTCGGATTGCACCTTGTCCCACCAGTAGTGTTTCATGAGCTTCTTTGGCATTTTTTCCTCTCCAAAATGTCTTTGTGCTCTTGGAGCAACATGCGGCAGAGTTCATTGTTGGGGGGAACGACCACCTGGAGAGTGAATCATCGCCGCCAATAGGGTGCGTCACACCAGAATTTTGCCTTGTCGTGTTTGCCATGCTGGTCGTAGCCTCGTGTAAATAACTGCTTGATGTACGGATCTCACTGCAGCTGTAACGTTGCTCCCTCAGCCATCAGATCTTGTCGGTGGCTGAGTGCGTCTGCCGGTTTGGTTTTGCCTGGCCGGGACTCGATATCGTAGTTGAACCCGGATTCAAGGAACTCCATCTATCGGGTTCTACGTCGACTGAGGTACGGCTGTGTCGTCAAGCATTCGAATGCATGGCGGTTGGTGCGTATGATGCATCGGCGGTATTCAAGTTAGCATCACCATGTTTTATGCATGTACGACTGCCAACATCTCTATCTCGTGTATGGCGTAGTTGAGTTCCGGTCCGTGCAGTTTTCTTGACATGTATGCGATCGGTTGTTCTCCGTTTCCATGGTCTTGTAGAAGGACCGTGCCGATGCCTGGATCTAAGCCATCCATAGCCATGGATTAGTTGACCATTGGATTGGCTAATCGTATGGATGGCGCCGATGTCAGAGCGTTCCGCAAAGCAATGAAGGCTTCTTGTTTGCTGTCTTCCCACCGCCACTCATTTTCTTATCAAGTGAGGCCAGAGAGAGGCGCTGACTCTTGGTCGTAATCCTGTACAAAAAACCAATAGTAATTGCAGAAGCCGCAAAAAAACTTGAACCTCTCGAATGTAGGTCGGCGTTGGCAGATTAGGGACTGTTGCCACTTTTTCCAGATCCATGGTGATCCATCCGCAGCTGGTGACGTGACCCAAAATCTCAATCGAGCGACAACCAAAGTCACATTTTGAGATTTTTCTGAAAAAAACTTTGAGAAAATTTTTAAGGTGTCCATCATGCTCCTCTGGAGTAACGTTGTACACCAAGATGTCGTTGAGGTACACCACACAAATGCCCCGGTGACGTCACCGGGGCATTTGTGAGTTCGAATGGTATTACCGTGAACTCAAAATGCCCGCAGCGAGTTTGGAACGACGTCTTCTTCTCGGAGTCTGCCACGCTATGAATCTGGTGATAACCATTGCATAGGTCAATTCTGGTGAAAATTCGAGCCCATCCAAGTTGGTCCAAACGTTTGTCGGCTCGGGGGAGCAAGCGGTTCTTGATGGTAGTGTCCTTCAACACCTCGTTGTCCATGCACATCCGCATGTCACCAGCTTTTGTTTTCACGAAAAACACTAGTGCGGCAGACAATGATGTGGATGGGTGCATGAACCCCTAACCGAGCATCTTGTCGAGTTGCTTTTTCAACCCGGTCAGTTTGTGATCCCTCATCCAATAGGCCCCTCAAACTGCAGGCCGGCTGCCCCGTTTCAGCTTGATGCGATGGTCAATTTCCCGTTGAGGTGGTAGGGTTTTTTGGTGTTCATCGAGGAAAACAGTCGCAAACTATTGGATGAGTGGTGCGAACTCTTTGGGTACCATCGTGAACTTTGTTGATGCCAATGAGGCTGATGAGGCCAATGAGAATGATGAGTTAACTTCTGCCACTTTTGCTTCCTCCATTGGCTCAAGATGTATGAGACACGCATGAGCTCCTTGCCAAATACAGTATTTGAGCAATATCAACTGCACAGGGTGTCGCTTTTTGGCTATCGTGGCTTCTTCTACTACTTCCACCTCTGTTGCTTCCGCTCTCGCCTTTCCTCCCGCACGTGGAAGTTATCATTTGGCACCATTGATTTCCACGTAGGCATCGCTATTGTTGTGGTCGACCTACGGATTGTGTCGATGTAGGAAATCTTGTTAGAGAATCATTTGTGGTTACTCATTGGACAAGATATCCACAATGTTACATCCTATAGATCCCCTACTTGTAGTCGTACTGGTTCTTGGAGTCTCCATATTTCCAGTCTCCAGTGAATGGTTGTTCCTTTAAACACCCCTACTTTGGTTTGCAAACCTAGCTTGCAAACCATGTTGTTGCTTATGAAACTATGAGAAGGTCATCAATCCAATAGTGCCGGTACCATTCTACGACTTTTCCATCCTCGAGGTTGAAATCTTAGCAGTATCACCGGTTGGTTGTCTTCTTACCCCTTGTCAACTTGTGTCAGATCTCATGAACCCTCCTTGGCGTTGTAGGCCATTCAGATGGGCGATCATTCAGCACAGATTGCTCCTCACGGAAAAATAGTCACGCCTTAAACTCATGCCCTTTGTCGTTTCTTGACTCATTTTTCTGTGACTTCCTCTGCTTTTTGGCCTCCTCCTTGCTCAGGCAGTTGCGAGCAATGTGCCTGACTTTTCCACAGTTGTAGCAAGTACGAGTGTCTTTCTCGTCGATGGCGTCCACTTCCATTGGAGTCAAGGAGTCCCTCGAGTGGCTTTCTTCCGTTTCCACAATAATTGTAATTGAGAGGTTGCCCGCCATAGGATTCCTACATCCGAGCATTGTAATTGGTGGTGCCGATCCTTTTTGCTGCTCCAGTGATTTGCGGTAAGCCGTTTTGGATGCCAAAAATGGCAATTGCTCGTCCGATGTCTCACTTGAGGCTATTGTTGTAGTGAAAATAGAGCTCGTCGGGGATGATTTTCGCGCCAAAAATGATCTCATCGAATCTCCGCATATACTCTGCCACATTGGATTGCGGACGATGACGTTGGAGCCTGTACCGAGCGTCAGACCTCTCGTTCAGGCGTTCAAATCGTGCAAGAATTGCATGCCAGAATTTGTTCTAGTCAATTGGTGGCGTCAACGCGTCTTGCCATCGTGGGTTGATCTGCTCCAAGGGTAGAACGCTTGCGGTCAACAACATGAGACGAGCGCCGTTGGCCGTTGATGAGGTCCCGCCGGTCTCCTGCCGCCGTTGTATGGTCCTTAGATCAGACCACCAACTAAGTGTCGTGCCACGCAAAAGCGCAATCGCGAGGTCAATATTCTTTCAATTTTCGTTGACCACAGCAGCTGTGAATTACACCTCTAGACTCATCAGCCACATCCAAACTAGTTTTCCCCTTGAATTTGCAAGATCAAACGATTTGGGAAGGGCTGGACGAATCTGAGGTTTGCTTGAGAGTTGGGTGTTTTTCTTGAGAAGAACCGCCTCTCGTGCACTTGCATTGCGAAGAGCCTCCATCGTGACATTGAGCTGTTGGAGTAGGTGGCTATTAAATCCTAGGAGCACAGAGATACGGTTTGCCATTTCCTCATTAATCCGTGCCTATCGTCCGGTGCCACATGTCGTTCCTGCTGTCATCGTTGAGGTTGTCCATAGGGACGACTGGCATACCGCCGTTGGATCCTCGACCGGATTGGTCCTCAGAGCCATAGGCGTTAATTCAGATGCCGCATAGCGTGCCATGCCAGCATACGCTACCGCTTCAGCATTCGCGTGCACAGGCACATTCTGCTCCTCCATCCTTGATGTCGTCGCCGAAGACTCACTGCTAGTCGTCAAATACGTTGTGGTCGCGAAGTCTTCAAAATCTTGACGTGCGAGATGCGCTGACGGCTTGTACGAGGTAGTCCTTGGGGTGGGTAAAGTAGTCGAATGCCTCTGCAGCATTTCTGCACTCTGATACCAAGTGTTATGCCAAACGAAGTCTAGATGGTGAATAGGTAGGAGTTGTGAGGCAGAACACGATGAAGAATTTAGGGCACTTCAGCAGTTTATGATAAGCAGTAATTGTAATTCAATGACAAGTATCAAAATGATCGAACATATGTATACAAGTGTCGAGTTAAAAATGAGGTATATGTGGGGTCGAATATGTGGGGTCGGAAATAATAGGGACTCACGTAGGTCTGGTACGTTGTATTCTCATTGTCTTTTACCTCGTCATTATGGTCATCACTGAAATTCATCAGTGGAGTTGCGGCTACGTAACCTTGAACGCAGGATTGTTTCTCAACACCCTCTAGCCATTCATGTCAAGTCTTTGTGCTACGAATAAAAGATGGCCGTTTGAACAAGCTGACTATTGTGCTGAGCCAAACGTAGGTCGTTCATAGGGATTGAAACGCCAAGTAGAACGTATGCGGTTCAGAGGGATGAGGTGCGGGACAAAAGACGATTCGGGGTTGTGAGACAAATTGTAACACGATATCCTGAGATTGGAAGCAATGGCGAGCTTGAGCAACCTCGCTGCTCGCTAGCTCTTGGCTCTCGCCCTGAAGAGCTTCACTTTGTTCCTGTGTGACCTTGCCTCTCTTGGCGCAAGCCACCAGAACCATACGTGTCTATGTCTCATTATTCCCTTCAATAGCTGCGGTCATCACCCTTCTACTTTCCTTAGAGTGCCTCTCACTACACTTTACTACCAACTAGTATCAGAGTAGTAGTAAGAGTGCATAGCGTTCTTGCACTGCACGCTAGATCCAGGTCGTGGGTCCTCGCCACCGTCGTCGCACACAACAAAGCCTAGTGGCTAGGAGCCTTGACCTTCTCTTCAACCATGACTCCTAGCCCTTGCAGTCACGATCTATGATAGACATGGCTTTCTCTCGTCACTCCATGCGTGTGCTGGCCTGTGCTTTTTTGGCCGCAACTATCTTCTTTGGCCACCACTTCAGCTCTTTTCTTGCACATCAGCAGCAACAACAACAGCAATAAGAGGACCCATCTGCTATTGTGAGGTGCACGCGGATGGGCCAAAGTTCCATCTAGGAGCACCCACAACATCATCGGTAGTTGTTAAGCTGGCAGCAGTAAGGGTTGGGCCACTGTCTATCGCAATGCGGACTCAACCCGATTGTGCCTTATGTTTTACCAAAATGTGCACTTCGCAGACACATTGTCCCCACGCCACCACCGCACCCTTCTCCTGGACAGCTACAATCTGGAGCTCGCTTTCTTGTATTGCTAAGACGATAACATCTCCCTTTGTAGTGCCTGTAACTTCCTCCTCCATGTGTCCAACGCCACTCCCACTATTGCTAGCAACCTCACTACTGATAATGTTGTTGGCACCCCTACTGCTATGCCATAGTAAAATGACTTCTCCTCCCAGCCGCCTCTCTTGGCACCAGGCCTTGCATTCTCCTCCTGGGAAGTGCGTTTCAGATCCTGGGTCCAGGGCAAGCATCTTTGGAAGTAACATTCCAACCCTGATCCTTCTATAAACCCTCCTTTTGTCCCTGCTCCTGTCGAAGCTGCTCATGTCATATGCGCTCTCATCCCCGCTGCGCCTTAGCATCTTGTGGACGGCATTGGCAAGTTCAACACCGATCCCTCCACCGGTCGCCCAACCGACCCCATTGGTTCTTATGCTATGCTTCATCGTCACACCACCATCACAAGTCAGGCTACACAAAGTGCCTTCATTGTTTAGTTCAACAGGCTTCTGATGCCTGGCGATCAAACCACTGACATCTACTAGGCTCGCGACCTCAAGCTCCTTCGTGAGCTTGGCTATGTTACTTCTTGTCAGCTGTTGGATGTTCTAACCATGCTCAACTAGCTCATTCTTGAGCTCTCTAGCCTTCTTCACGATGTCAAGTAGATGAGCTGCATCGCCTCGCTTCATAGCCTGTCCAAGCAAAGTCTCATATAGGTGTCGTTACGATTTGGGACTTCACCTCAGAGCACCTTGCCGCCTGGTGGACTTGTCTTCAGATTAAGAGGCTTTGTCGCTTTGTTTTCACCAGCATTGTAGCCCTTATCACTACCTCTTCATCCTCCACAACCCTTCTGTTTTCCTTTTCCACCTCTTCCACTTCCACGACCTTTGCTCTTATCACTCACGGCTTTGGCTGTAGTCACGGTTGTGGCAAGGGCAAGGGCAAAGAGAAAGCACATGCATCCACTTCTTGTGTCACCGAAACTGTGGTTTATTGGAGCTGCTATTCCAATGACCACTCTGTACATGCATGCCTTGCCCCTCCCAATGTCCGCAATCTTGCCCGCGCCACGCGTGCTCACTGGCCGTGCACATATGGTACATCTATAGCATCTCCATCCACCTCCTGAATGGCCTCATCCTCATCATCGACCGCCATGTACTCTGCCCAAGCCTACTCCACCATTGGCGTTCCTTTGGGTCCTCCTTTGGTCCCGTGCCCTTAGAGTTGGCCGCCTCCTTATGGTGCACCACTCTCCACCCTCCTTTGCCTACATCGTCCTGTCGTGGCTCCCCCTTCCTCCGGTGCCTCAACCCTAGCCCCTGATGCGTCTATCGCCGGCGGCGACAAGTTTCAGCTTGAGCAGTCTCTTCTTCAGCTCCTACGCCTTCATGATCAAGGATATGAGTATGTTGCTCTAGTGGCGAGTGGTCCTACGTATCAGACTAATGCTCTTCATTGTGGTGACTCCCATTGTCATGTCCTTGGGTCATTGTCTCCCCCAGTTCCATGGATTGAGCACTGACAGTCCGTTGTTCTCCTGTGCTGTCTTGTTGCTTGTGTTTAGTCTGCTCTCTCTTCACTTCTTTTTGCCAGTGTGGCGACATCTGGTGTTCGTCCTCCCATGCTTGTGTTGGTTGCCTTCTGGATCCTAGATTCAAGAGCCATCTATCATATGACGCATGTACGCTCCTCATTTTTTTCCCTCGGCCCCCCTATGGTTGTCCACTTTGTGTACACTGGATCGAGCCAGTTGCTCCCTATTCAAGGCATTGGTGTCACTCATTTTGTTGTTCCCAACGGCAATTTGTACCTTCCTAATATCCTGTACGTTCCTTCTTTGGAGCTCAACCTGAAATCAGTGCACTCTTTGAATGATTAGATCATGGTCTCCTCTGCTAGTGGAGGTGTAGGCACAACATGTTTGCGTCCCTCTAGTCCCATTGTCCTACGCGGGGTTAAGTTTGACAAATTCTATCATGTACCCCTGTTCTCCTCTCTTGCGGCCTTAGTTGGTACGACCCTCATCCATGTGACAACCTCTCTCTATCCTGACATCATACATCAGTTGCATTGGTATCTTGCACATGTCCATATCGATGCCATCCCTAGCATGGCTCACCTTAAGCCAGTACTGGGATCATCCCCCTCTACTTTCCATG
>SZWC01016726.1:48306-63607 GCA_023375785.1 Penium margaritaceum
AGGGAGGGAGGGAGGGAGGGAGGGAGGGCAGGAGGGAGGGAAGGGGGGAGGGAGGGAGGGAGGGAGGCAGGGTGGAAGGGTAGGAAGTAAGAGGGCAAGGAGGGAGGGAGAAGGGTTGGGAAGGAGGGAGGGAGGAAGGAAGGGAGAAGGGACGGAGGGACGGAGGGACGGAGGGATTGAGGGAGGATAGGAGAAAATGAGAGATGGTATGGGGGAGGGAGGCAGAAAAGGAGCGTGGGAAGGAGAGTGGGAGGGAGTAGGGGGAGGAGGGGGTTGGACAAAGAGGAACGGAGGGGAGGGGCTGGGGAGAGAGGGGAAATGAGGAAGGGAGAGAGGTTGGGGGAGATGGAGCGGGGAAGGGGGAGGGGCGAACAGACAAGGCCCAGTAGAGGCTGGGACATAATTGACGAGGAGAAGAGGTTGATGCCACGTGCAACTTTTGAAAGGAGCAGAGAAGCAGGCCAGGGAATGAAGGAGGCCAGGCAAGGGAAAGAAGGAGGCCAGGCCAGGGAAGGAGGGAGACGACAGAGGCATCCTCAGGCCCACCTGCATCGTGGCTAGTGACTGCGGCACACAAAGCTGCGCTTGCGAAAGAAGTCGCTAAGCTAAGACCACGCTCGTGCGCACAGCTGCGGGCAGCAGGTGACTAACAGACAGAGGTGGCCGCGATTGAAGGGCAAGGGGAGGGAATTCGCCTTGTCCTTGTTTCGGCGCAAGGACAACAAACTTTCAACAGAGTTCTGAGGCGGGGAGGCTGACTGTGAAATTTCGAGGAAGTGAGATTGGCAACCGCGCGGTTAACATTTCGTTCTCTTCTGGCTGCCGAAAAGTGAAAGTATGTGCAGATAAAAGGTCTTGGAGGATGACCACGACATTCGAGTTTATTCGGGCTGTCAACTCTCTTATGCAAGGGTTTGACACACCTCCTTTCACTTTTCATTCTAAACTGAACAGCTGGCTGCTGATATGGAGTGTTTTGCTTCTCGCGCAGCAGAACACATTGAAGAGTCGGTGTTGCGGCAGTGATGAATAGAGGTTAAAAATCCAAATTAAAAAAGAAAGGAATCAGATTGTGAAGGCAGTGAAGTCGCAACCCTATTCCCTTAAAAATCTGCGGTAAGGGGAAAAGGTGTAATGTTTTACTTGTTGCGCAAATCACATTACGACAAGGATGAATCTGAAATAAAACAACTCAAAGCTTCATGAAAGCGACTACCACTGCGTAGCTGTCAAACCTTGTTGGATTTCAAAAGTATTTAGCCAAGTTATTAAATGTGCATGAAAATCACCTTTCTCAGCCTTGACAGCGACTTTAAGGAAAGGAGTGTTTTGTTAGTTTTTTTTTTTTCTGCATGTGAAATTTGCTCTCAACTCGCAATCAGCAAGCTGGCACTTGTCCGTTCCTTTGTACGAACTTATCATTTACTACACGATGTAACACATTCACATAGTTAAGTGTACGTGTCGTGTGACGTCAGTGAGTTGTAATAGTTTCACTTCCAAAGAGCCAGAAGAGAACAAAACAAAGATCTTCCGATGGGAAATGTTGATCTCATAAGGAGATTCATTGATTATAATCTCACAACTATGATTTGGATGGCTAGTGCATTCAAACATATCTTCTTTACAAAGACCTTTGCTACAAAAACAAAATTATTCATTGTTGAAATGTTTGCACGTGTGGGATATTTGTTTCGCTTTGACATTTCAGAAATTTTATTAAGAAGACAAGTATAGAAAAAATCGAGTGCACATATTTGACACTCAAAACATGAAAAAGGGATGGCTCCGGTCTAAGACAGTTAGTAAGGTCCTTATGAGTTCACATATTCCCTTCTTTATTTTGACACAATTGTGCTTTGTACATTCTTCACTTGTACGCATGGAATTTTCCTTGTTATAACCGAAGTATTTGAATTAGATATTAATGTTTTTTGTGCATGCATAAAGGCCAATTCATGGATATAGCCGTTATGGGACACAATTGACAAACCTTTGTTTGTGGATGCTGTTGGCATGAAGCGATAAGTGCGCTACATTTATGCTACAAGCTGGTGTAGTCAATTCTTGATCAGGAGATTCTTACAAGAAGTTACAGTTCCTTCTATGACTTGTCGGGAAAATTCCTCTTAGGAATCTTTTGCTGTACATGCCAATTGATTCCTGGAGTAATCTCGCAGGTGTTGTGTTCACGACTGGGAAGTGTACATAACTACATTGGAAAGTTCAAGAGAGGAGTGACCACCTTGGTTTACTCACCTACGATGGACAACTCAACAACAGTCTCAGATGAGGCAGGTTGGAGGATGTTACCCTACGAGGTGTGCGCATGACATTGTACAGGCAGCACCAAGGTCGTCTGAGCTAGTACACGACCTTGTCAATGAAGTATCACATCATCAACACGTCGTCCAATTCTGGAAGAAACTTTGCTACATCAGCAGGTGGTGCCATTGAGACTACTACCTACAAGGGAGTAGAAGGGACTAGACTCTCCCAAGCATAGTGGTATAAAAGAAGGGGCTGGTAGCCGTCACACCTTATCTCAACAATCCAATGCAACTCGGTGACTGCTACCGCCATCAACTCATCAAGTCTGCCATCTGCTTAAGATCATCTCCGTCCACCTAGTGAGCCTGGCAATACTACCAGCTTGGCTAGGAGGTGCCCTGGCTTGCCGAAGGCCTATCATTGTACAAGACACGCCAAGACTCTTGCTACACGACTGGATGCATGGCAAGACATTGTGCCTAGTTTGGGCCAGGACCAAAGGCAGAGCTTTGCTCTTCATATGCTGATGTGAGACTTGTACATAGAGTTGCTATACATATACTTTGTATTTACTTAATACAATCACAAACTCCCAAAAAAAAATTGCTTCTACACTTCATCTTTTACTTTTTTTGGTACAAGTCAAGCTTGGCACATCAAGGTCCTAACACGATAGCAAGATCTATCTAGACTTTTTTGCGGTCGTGCAAATTTTATCAGTTTCCATACAAGTGACATGAAAATGGAAACAAAACCAAATCAAAATCATACACATACATTACGCCATTTTAATAATCAAAGTACTTAACTCGCCTCACCTTGACCACAATTTCCAACAAATAATGGTTCAACTTAGGAAAGTGATGCATCATATTGTAATTCAAAACACGACTTAATCAGCACCATTCCCATAATCATAGTTGTTTATGTACAAGTATCATACATGATAATTTTTTTGTTTTTTCCCTCAAAAACAATCTCTCTTGTGGACTGTTTGCAAAAATCAACAAAGCTAGACCATTTGCAAGACATCACTCGAGGTGCGAACATATGCTCGGTCACGATTTCCAACTCAATAGTTATACTTATAATGGAAAGTGTTAGTCACCACCATTAGAAAATCTTTGATCCTCATTGTCTTGTATTTGACATATGGGATTGTGAAACATATTCAGAATAATCTTGATAGTCATGTTAGAAAGGAAAGTTTTTTCTTTTCACTCAAACCAAACATTAATATGGCAAGAGGAAGAGTTTTTGTTACTCATTTCAAATGAAATCCTGTCATGTATTGATGCATCGGATATTCCTCATTATCAAAGGATTCATCTTATCCTAAACCACACCAGCATTATTTCTCAAGCCACTTAGGACACAATAAAAAGATATAACTCATAACCAAGGAATTCATAGCCCCAATTTGATTTCATCAAATGATAAATTCAATTGTTCAGGTATTCAATGTCGAATCATGAACATTTCTTTGAAACATTGCTTTTGGTTATTCCAACATGTATCCATTAATCTAAAAGTAACAGAGTACACTTGGTTTTGGTATTGTGCTCATCTGTAATCATTTATGCCTTTTATAAAATTCAACGATGGCCATGTCCTCACAATATCCATCAATAATAATGTATGGTTAATTTATTTTCTTGGATGAATCTTGATTCAAGAATCAAATCTGTAAAATCAAGATGCATGCACTACCTTCTAAGAATGGTTGTCAGAAGCTTACACGCAAAAATTGTAAACAAGAATCTTGTTTTTGGAATGACATGATGATTATTGAATAACATATACATTTACCCATGTAATTGTTGCATTGTCTTGATAGAAAGTTCACTGCTTAATTTAAAGAGTAACCTCCTTATGGTAAATGTATTTGTAGAGAGGAATGAATCGTATTTGATTTGAAGCAAAGGCCATGTACTTATGAAAGAAATCATGAGGAATTTATAACTTCATTACTTTCTTACACAATGACATGGTGTTTCAAGTTCTTTTATTAAATATTTGATTATGGATTTTTACTAAGGTTATGAAACAAATAAACCAAATAAAATGAATCATGCAAACAAAAAACTAAAAAAGTACTCATTTTAAACTTCCTATAGTGTTTTCACAAATACAAATAAGGTATGAAGACAATGTAATTTTGTGTCAATGTATGACATCAAAATCATTCTATGCAATGTTTTATTTCATTGAATATCTTGTTGAGTAAACGTATACTCATAAGGTTAGTACAAACAAAATTTTAGAATTTAACTAAGCTAGTCATTCAAAATCAGAGATTTGGGCACTAACGAATTGGTTTCATATATTAAATACTCAAACTTTGCTAAACCATGATACTTGAATGATTTGCTCATCCTCTTTGGATAAAGCTATCTTTGAAATATATACAAGGTCCTCGTATGTCAAGAATACAAAGCATTCCTTGTGAAACTTACTTTTAATTCTGTGTTATCTCATTGAACAACATCTTGAAGTTGTTTTTGTTATGATCTACCCTGGTTTCATGGCCGGGATTGGATAAAATACATCTTTTGGTGCATAACATCTACTTTAGAGGGACAAAAAATTCACCTTCTTACATGCAAAGAAACAAGGTTAAAATCCTTGCCTTTTACAACATCTAAGGTGCAATTGGAGGCCCGTGGAGATTATGACCCTTTAGATTCCTGTTGAAGGGTAGTTGGTTAACCTCCTACATCCTCCCACAACCTCTTGCTGACCCTTCAACTATTAGTGCATCTTCAAACTCCAATTTCTCTTCATTTGCTATTAGCATTTCAACTTCCTGTGACCATTCATCTTCCAGGTCACTCTTTTGCTGGCCTCGGTGGTTATGTTACCACCTAAGTGGTTATGTAATCACCCACGTGGTTATGCATGTACCTAAGAACTCCAAGGATATAGCCTCCAATGAGGCCCTACCAGGACTACTTGAGAGTCAAGTCCATTTATGCATTGAAAACACCTCAATTTGTCATCAAATTCCTTTTGATGCATCCATTGTCTACCACTACAAGCCTCAGCTTCTAACACTTCATCAAGTGCCTTAGGACACACCTCCTACAAAGGCCTGTGCCTTCTTTAGTGCAAGCTAATGGCGTCACAAGTTATCTCTTTTAGGTCTTGTTTTCTAGACTTAGTCTGAAGGCATGTATGGCGGGGTCCGTATAAATCCACAAGTGTAGACTTTTGGCTACATCCTTGTATCTTGTTTAAGGAACCCTTCGTATTCTTTTCGAAGTGATCTACAAATTCCAACATATGTTTCATTTTCCTCCGTCCATACATTGCCCTTCCAGATTTTGGTCCAGTTTCACCCATCCACCTTCCGCAAATGTGAAGTGTTCCTTGGTGCATGAAAATGAATCTCAATGAATACTCCATTTCATCAATCCTTTATTGTTTTAATGACCCCTTTGAATCCTCTTGATATTGACATCAAGTTATATGTATACCACTTCTATGCATGGGGATAGGCACAATATCAGCGACTTTTAGGTTCTCTTCCCCTAAGAACAATTTGATCAATTGCATCGGTAGAGCATTGCAAAAAATCGTGTTGATTATTCGTAATTTTTTCCTTACCTTTCTTTCAAACATGTATTTATGTAATCACCAAGTAGCTTCTTTTATCAAAAAGTAGGGATATGTCCCTTCTTTACGTGTAGCATTATGTTACGAATGGGAAGAACACATCAATGAAAGAAATCGAGTTGAATAGTTATTTCAAATGACTTGTGAAATGAAACATATGTAAACAAAACAGCATACATAAGTAACAAGCATGGAAAGCTAGGGTAGGTATCAAATGTTTAAGAAAAATGTGTTAGCAAAACCACGACATTTGTTTTGTGAATGTTGAATCTATCAAACAAAGAAATCTTCTTAGAAAAGGAAACTAGGAGGGAAAGGCATCAAGAATAGTAGGAATTCTTGTGGTATCATGCCATAGGCCATGAAATCACGTATGAAATGGGGTTTTGGGACCTAGACTTCGTGACCCACAATGGTGCACTGTAAGAAAAACTTTGATCGGTCACATTGCAAAGTTTTCACTTAGTAAGAAATGTTCTTAAATATGCTCTCTGTAATTTTCCCTTGATGTTCCCCATCCTTACTGCATGTGCCCATAGAGATTTGCTTGTTATGGTTTGTAACATTAATCAGTTTTGTGGGTTCCTTTGTCTTGTAGAGGTTCAGAAGAATTTCTCAAGAAGGCATGTTAAATTTCCCACACACACTGGTAAAGCAAGAAGGAGACAAGATGTATGTGTGAGATAGAGATCAAAGTTGCAATAGCTCAAAATATAGAGGGCTATAGATGAGCATAAAACATGTGTTCAACTGAGAAAAACGTTGTTTAGGATGGTCATACAACACGTTTATTACCATATGAGGAATTTTGTTGTTTAAAATCCTGTGAAGATGCGAGTTTGTACACGCAATGCGATACGATCATTAAGGTGCATAGTTTGCACGTGTGTACAAGAATAATTCACTAGTTGTGACCTATCTCTATTCCTTTTTTTTCAGAATCATGATAACCCGTATTTGTGCTTTGGTCAATTTTGATGAAGCATCTTCTACTACATGTCTACAATGGTTTTAGAATGAACTATACTTCCCCTTAAAAAAATGTACACACACCCATGATAAATCTTCATTGTTGAAAAAGAAATCATGAAAGGTTATAATGGTGACAAAATAAGTGAATGAGGATTTGAGATGATGCAAGTTTGTTTTCATTCAGTGTTCAAATTTTCTCAAAACGTCTCATATAAATGGAGAGAATTGTAAAAGGTGTGAAGTGTGTGCATTTAAGTTGAAGCAACTTGGTGAAAAATGGGCAATTACCTTCTGTACCCTTCCATTTTCACAACGGTTTGAAAAACTTGCTTGTGTTGAAACCAAACAGTGTCTACTACATTGGATACACCTCTTTTGGTACAATGTTTCCATTTGTAACAATGCGACTAGACCCCATATCATAGATTATCAATGCATTTGATGTTTGGATCATCAATAAGCACATGCCATCCACTGTGTTAAATTGCATGATACCAATATGAAGCCATGATAATATGAAACCAATATGAAGCCAAAATCAACTGTTTTAGACTAGTAAAAGTGCTTATCACATGATTAGTTCTCCTTGTGAAGTGAGAAAGAGTAATATGTTTAAATGTGACATAAAAAAGTGAAAGGAAACTAGGAGAAAACACATAGAATTAAAAAATGTATAAACAATACGGCATGCAAAACAAGTACTAGAAACATGGACATTCGCATCATGAACGGTGTTATTGCTTTCAATGTCGTGTTGAATTATGCATGATGTTACATTAGTAAAATAGATTCACATTTTCATACCGTGCAATAAATTATATAAGTTTTGTGAATGTGCCAATGAAATCAAAGAATTGCATGAGTTTCATTTCTCTAAAACTTTGCACCTTGACCAAGCCACAATTGTTTGATTTTGCCACATACATGTTAACATTTTTTATACTTAAAAGTGAAGAAAAAAAGTTGACATAACCAGATTACATGTGCCCTTTCCTTTAGATGTATGATTGCTTTGCTGCGTACTAACTTTGACCCACACATATGTACCTGCAAATCACCTATAAATTCCTTTCCTCCAATTTATCCGTTTATGACAAATCATGTCTGAGATTTGCAAATGCATGTTCTACCTTCTCTTACTAGTCCATTGAGAAACTTCTGTGTTTGAAATTTAAGTCGAATGCACATCTAAAGTTTTGTAAAACATCAAGGTATACCACCAACCATCTGGTCCAGAATTGTTTGAATTTGAGAAGGGAAGAATAGGTGGCCTGTAGGAAACCCTTATGTGGAGTTTTTTTGCACATACTGCCATTACTTACACATCTGAAGATGATAGAAATGGTACTTGAAATTGTGCATTTATTAAATGTGCAATAGAATACTCCCATATGTGGGAGCATGCATGAATTGTGGTTACTGGATTTAGACCTGGTCATTTGAGTGTATGGTCGTGGTAAACGTTATCATGGAGTTAAGATAATAACTTTTCAAAAGCTTGGTTTGCTAAATAGCTAGCCAATTAGAAGAAAATTGTTTGGACATCATTTTCATTCGTCCATGCCTTTGAAGAAGTTCAAATTCATGTACCTAGTTTTCTTATGTTGTAAATGTACTAGTTGGTTTTTCGATGAACATGGAGAAACCATCAAGGAATCTAGCAGCTACAACTTATCATAAAGGTTGACTAGAATTCAGGTTCCTGTTTTTTCCAAAAAGTGACCTTGTCTAGTGCTAACCTAATCGGCTCCTTGAAAAGGTGACTTACAGCACTGCTTGACCCCATATGAGAAGTGGGAGGAGCTTCGGTAGGTTACCCAAGTGCTTTGCCTCTGAGATTTCTAGCATTTGAACATAGTAACCGACTATCTTAGGCAAATTTGAAACCAATTGTCCCATTGTTTAATGGGTTCCTAAGTTACTCTGTGAGAAACTTGTGGAAAGTTCGGACCCCCTAAGGTAAAGGAGATTGATTGGTCCAAATACACCATGACTTTGGCAAAATGACAATTTGTAGCCAGTTTCATTTCTAGTCAAATTTGCACAATGATTTTGGTTTGGAGAGATAAGAAAACATTAAGTTTATAGTGCGCTTTGTTTATGTGTGCAAGGTCTGACATGTATAGATCTAACCCTCGAAGTTAGAATTCTTTGTATCATTTAGGCACAAATATTCGAAGGGTTATGTTTTCATTTTGGTGAGATTTTGTAGTGAAGTATCCATATATCACTAAACTTTAGTGCTTGTTGTGATTGCCACCAAATGAAACACTTGGTTGTGTCGTCAAAGTGAAATGCATGTTTAATGGTTATGTTCGAATTGAGGTTAATACTCTTTGGTAGATTGAGGATGGTTAGTTGGATATTCAGGCAATTGTTGAAAGCATGTTTGGTTGTGTTTATGTCGTTGTTTTACAAAGGGCATAATTTAGAAGAAGGTGGTGGAAGAAAGTGATGTCATTCACCGAGTTGTATGGAATGGATGGTGTATCTTATAGAAAGGTTTGTCTATCTGAGGCAAAGAAGGGTTGATTTAAAACGTTTGTGCATGCATTATATGGGGTAACTGGGGAGGGTGCTTTGCATCAATTTGGCTTATTATATACAAGGTTGGGGGAGGGAGTCAAAGAGAATCTTATACGTGGCTCGAAGGGTTGAAGAGTTTCTTAGTTTGCTTCAGGAAGGGATGGTAATGTTGTTTCTAAAGCTAAACATTTATTTTTGATTGTTTGTTGTTTTCATTAACATGAGAAGACATCCATTTTTCTGACTAGAGAATTTTAAAGGGGTGAATACACTTTAGGGGGGGGGGAGCAAGGGAAGGTGCCACAGTGTTTTTGACTAAACCCCCTCCAAATGCAATAATGCACCCAAATGATGAATTTCGGGATGTATTAGAGGGAGATTCCCATCATATACACAAATGTATTTTATAGGGAGAATTGACAAGTAACTTGTACATGAGAGACGTTCTACATACATTTGTGTACGCTTCAAACACGTACACATCTTAGTATAGGATTGCCATTAGTGCTGTAGGCTAGGGTAAGTGGGGGTTACTGCTATTGCCAAAGGCAAGAATGGGCAATCGACATCAAAATGTGGTGTTTTCTTAATTTATAAAGTTTTTCCTTTCAGATTTGAATGTCATTATGAAGGTCTTAGAATGTCTTAGTGAAAACTAGTAGAAACAAATGGAGTATTTCAACCCTTAAAGGAGCTTTTGTTATCCATTTTTTCTATTGAAGAATGTTAAGAGAGATTCTATACAATACGTTTTTGTCATGTTTTCTATATGATTTAATGTTTTTATACATCATTGTATGAGTGAACACGTATGTAATAATAGACAACCAAGTTTCCAAAAAAACTCATTTCAATTTATTTCATTCTACATGCACAACAAATTGTAGTGATTACATATAGTTAACCATACCTCCGTTTATCCACGTGGTGAAGAAAGGTAGAAAGCCCATTTGTCCCATTGTACGATATAAGTGTGGGTGGTAGAGGCTGTCATATGACCTTTCACAGTCAGCAAGGATAAAGGTGATTGTATAATCCATTGTTTTCCCCACAATTTAATATGTAGGATATTGTGTATTTGATGTTACAATCATGGAGAAATGGATTTTTTCCTGGGCGAATAATGTAGGGGAGGGCATGGCGGAGGCTAGCTACAAGGTTGTTTGAGATTTTTGTAGTCCTTTTTAGGAAAAAGGTTGGTTGGTTCTTTTTCATGAGTGTAGAGTCCACTTTTCATAAATGGAGGAAAGTTATGGAGGCCATGAATTTAGGAAGTTTTTCAGGTTCTGTGGGAATGTGGTTAAGGTATGCAAGAAGTGAATCAGGTTCGTGTTTTAGTGTCGTTTTGTAGAATGCATTAAGAAACCATCTTGGCTAGGGAATGTGTTTCTTTTTGCAAGGGAGTTCATTGTTGTATGAATTTATTCAAGTGTAATGGGATTAGTGAGGATGTAACTAAGGTGATGTGGAATGCAGGGTTGAGGATGGAGTTTCAGTGGTTTTCTATTGTTGTTAGGTTGGGTGGAGAGGTGAGGTAAGAATGATATTCCCCTAGTTATCATGCCACTAAGATGAGATGCTGCTGGCATATCATTGTTGCATAATGCATGGATTTTTGTTGCCATTTGATGTCGCTTGATGAGGTTTGCAAGTACTATGGAAGGTTGTTTTGTGTTTTCATTGTAGGACATGTGAGCGTGATGGTGGTTGATTTTGGTGTCAATGAGGGTGTGTTTTGATATCTCCTGTTATAAAGAGCAGAAATCTTCTTGGATTTGTTGATTGTGTGGTTTGAGACACATGTTTTGTTGAAGAAAGTTTATTTATTTGTGAATTTTTGTGATTGGTGCATTTTTTTTCTATTTTATGCATTGAGAAACTAATTCATTTTTGAACCATGCCTTGTTTTTTAGGCCTATTTATGTTTTTGGTTTGTTTTAGGCAAAGGGTTGGGAGAGGAGGTGAGTGTTTAGTCTCTATGTGCCTCGGCGTCGTTCATCATTGGAGGTGTCTTGGAATGTGATGTTGTGGGTGAAAATTTGGTTTAAAAGGAGGGAAGTAATGGGTAAATGACAATAATGTTGTAAAAGTAATGAATGTGTTTTGAAGTGATAGAATTGTGTGATTTTGGAGGCACATTCATGACTACTACAGCGACATGTGAATTCAGTTATGGTGTGGTGTATTGTTCTCTTCATCTACGGTATTCTATAGAAGGAAATGATTTTCTGACCATGTAGTAGGGGTTTGGTACAAATGTTTGAGGGTAGATTTAAAGTCCGTAGTGAGGAAGTTTGCGGGGTGTTCAATTATAGAAAGGTGTCGGTTGACTTACAACTTCTTTGTGCTCCGTAAATCTAGGGGCACATATACTCCTCTGATTGCGATGGTGGATGCTTTGTATGAGAAGGTGTTTTTAATGTTTTGGCCTTCTATGGTTGGTGTTGAGGAGACAAGTTCAAGAATAATGGAATTGTAGAGAAAGAGGATTCCTGTTGTGTGACTTGAGATGGAGGGGAAATTGATAAATGCATCGAAATGTTTTCTAAAATTCTATTTAAATGACAAATTTTGACGTGTTGCACTTTCCAAGCACTTAGAACCTTGACCATTCGTTTTTTTTCTTGCTATGCAAATGCTTACACATCTTGGTTGCTATGATCGAAGTATAATCATGGACATTTCCAGATTCCATATGTTTTTTCCCCATCCGTCTGCCGCAGACCTGCCGTTGCGATAGATCTGCGGTGGTGGTTTTCTTTTTCGTGCTCGTTACACGAGGGTCGCAATCTTCTTGCAACGCCAGGTCAGCTCGCAAATCCGACTTTGCCGCCCGCGCCTTGTCGGCCCTGGCTGAGTCCGGCGAGTCTGGACCCGGCCCCAAATCTCCCCAAGAAAATTTACCGTGTTCGCTCTCTCTCTGCAGCCTGAAACCCGCCGACGCCAATGGGGGCCGAGACGCCCAACGACCGCTACCTCGAGTAGACCAAGACGAAGAGTCGTCTCAAACGGCTTTTAAATGCTGTGACCAGCAGCTGCAACATCGGCGGTGAGTAAGCAGCCGCGGCGATAAAGATGAAAGTGGCGGGAGCGGCAACAGCTGCAGCACATCTTCCAGCTTCATTCTAAACGCCAGCAGCAGCAGCAGAAGCAGCAGCAGCAGCAGCAGCAGCAGTGGCGGCGGCAGCAGCAGCAGCAGCAGTAGCAGAGGCATAGCAGGAACAGGAATGAAGAGGCGCGCGCACACTCCACCTCCGCCTCAGCTGGCGACTGCTGGAGCGATCCCCCTTGCTGCGCCATCTCCCTTAGCAGCAGCAGCAGCAACCATGCAAGGCGGCGGCCAAGCAGGTCGAGCAGGATCATCAAGGCACACTGGAGCAGCAGCAGCAAAATCAAAATCTGCCGCTACATCCGCTCCACCCATCTTTTCTTCTATCCTCGGCCAGCCGCCCGTGCACCCACCTTCCTTTCCCTTCCCTTACCCCCTCCCCTCGTCCAAGCGCCGAGCATGCGAGCAGAGGTGGGACTCTCCCTCCTTCCTCCAAGACTTCTCCACCATCCCTCACACGACCAGCAGCAGCAGCAGCAGCACCCTCTCTGCCAAGCCTTCCTCGAAAGCTGCTGTTGCGTTCACCTCGGCGGAGTNCTCGGCTGCTGCTGCAGTAGGCGAGAGCAGCAGAGCCGTTGGCAGCCCCTCCTTAGCTCAATCCTCCCTCACAGATTCCGGTCGCCACGGAGCAGGTGGCGCCGGTGCCCTCACGCAGTGTGCGGCGGCTCTCAGACTCTCCCGAGAAACGGACGAGCGATGGGATGTTCCTCCTGAGCTCCCCCCGCAAGGGAGGTCGAGGGAAGCAAGATCAGCAGCAGCAGCAGAAGGTCAGGATCTTGAGTGCAGATTTCAGGAGGGAGAAGGTGGCGAGGGGGGAGGGGTAGCAGCAGCAGGCATCCTCACAAGTAGAACTCGTGAAGACAGACATGGAGGTAGGGGCAGCAGTCAGGACGAGGATTCTCTCGTTCTTTCCGCGATGGAGCAAGTGGTCAAGATCCGAGAGAGACAGGCGGCGCGCATGGTACGAGGGATGAGCGGCGGAATCCAAAGGCATGGATGTGCTGACGCACTAAGAAATCGTTCCGTGGAGGACCATGGAAGGGTGAGCGTTGGGCACCAGCAGCAGTCGTTTGGACAGCGAGCATCTCCACCTCTGTCTCCAGCCCTCGATCTTCCTGTCGGTGGCGGTGGCATTGCACTCGGTGTGGTGGCCAGTGGAAGCATCCTGGAAGCTGCGCCAGGCGATCTCGAAACCCTCGAGTTTGTCTTTGGGAGGTTCCTCCCAGCCCATTGGACCGGCTGGTCGCGTCCTTCCTTACTCTGAGAAATGAGAAATCTGAAAGCCAGGTCTGGCACCATGGATACATTTTGTGACCTACTAGCGCTGATGCCGATGCTGTTGGCCCCGCTGCTGCTCTCTAGTGAGCAAGAGGTGGGGCTAGCAGTAGCATCCACATCGATTCAGTTTGGACTGTTTTAACATAGGTTGAGTGGCTGATCCAGCCTCGTGCGTTTCAAGGAATCTGACCGCCTATCCCTTCCCTCTCCTTGCCCTTTCACTCATCCGTCTGGTTATGAAGCTGTGGAGGAACTCTTTTGACTTCAATCTCGGTGTTAGCCCTGCTCCTCACACCCTTGCTGGAGGCATTCTCCTCCAGTGCAAGTGTGAGAGTCGCACCAAAGAGACAAGAAAGATAAGATCTGGGTGTTGTGCTTTGTGTCGTTCCTGTACAGTTTACTGTGACCGCTCGGCCGTGTCCATACTCGTGCAGATCCCTGAGGCAGGCGGCCCTGATGACACCGGCGCGACGACAGGCGGCGGACTACCCGTCTGGAGTTGACCGACCACTGTTCCAGAGCCCCAGATGTCATCGGGACTCCTTGCTGTGCCTTCTACGTCTTGCAGGCGTCTTTCGGCGGACTGGGCATGAGGCCCATTTGCATGTTTTTGCATTATATACTCGCTGTCAGTCGATGGATGCATGCATGTGACCGGTCGTTGCGTGCGTCTTTTGATTCTGCACGTCTAGGTTCAGACGGCGTAGGATTCTGACATGTGTGCGCAGAATTACGGCCAAAACAGTGGTTTTGGGCCGGTTTTAGGACAGCTTTTGGACTGCCGCGTGCGACACCCGCCGTGCGCCGCGGCAGGCATTTATACCCTGGACCTGTCAGTTGTCATTTCTCTCTGCATATGCTATATTGAAGCATTCTGACACTTTGACTTGTGTCTCCTAGCCAAAATCTTGCCGTTGTGTGTACGACCTGTGACTGTCGTCACCGTCTGACTAGGCAGTGACGCCCGGTCAGCGGCCGTGTTGCTAGGAAGCTTCTCAGCACTTTCTCATGGTATCAGAGCAGTGAGACAGTTCTCAGTGAGCTGCGCAGCAGAGACGCAGCAGAGCAGCAGCAGTGAGAGTCACCGCTGCAGCACATCTTCTGGGACCTGTTGGAGACGGCCGTTCACCGTCCGCGTACTCCACCCACCACGTGAGATCGCAGCTGCTGAGGCAGCAGCAGCAGCGCGTACCGCCACGCAGAGGTGTGTGGCGGCTGCGGTGCGTGCAGCCGCTGTTGTGCTTTGTGCCGTTCTTGTACAGTTTACTGTGACCACTCGGCCGTGTCCATACTCGTGCAGATCCCTGAGGCAGGCGGCCCTGGTGACACCGGCGCGACGACAGGCGACGGACTACCAGTCTGGAGCTGACCGACCACTGTTCCAGAGCCCCAGATGTCACCGCGACTCCTTGCTGTGCCTTCTACGTCTTGCAGGCGCCTTTCGGCGGACTGGGCATGAGGCCCATTTGCATGTTTTTGCATTCTATACTCGCTGTCAGTCGATGGATGCATGCATGTGACCAGTCGTTG
>SZWC01016727.1:6491-21703 GCA_023375785.1 Penium margaritaceum
CCTGGTGACACCGGCGCGATGACAGGCGGCGGACTACCCGTCTGGAGCTGACCGACCACTGTTCCAGAGCCCCAGATGTCACCGGGACTCCTTGCTGTGACTTCTACGTCTTGCAGGCGCTTTTCGGCGGACTCGGCATGAGGCCCATTTGCATGTTTTTGCATTACACACTCACTGTCAGTCGATGGATGCATGCATGTGACCAGTCGTTGCGTGCGTCTTTTGATTCTGCACGTCTAGGTTCAGACGGTGTAGGATTCTGACATGTGTGCGCAGAGTTACGGCCAAAACAGTGGTTCTGGGCCGGTTTTAGGACAGTTCTTGGACTGCCGCGTGCGACACCCGCCGTGCGCCGCGGCAGGTATTTATGCCCTGGACCTGTCAGTTGTCATTTCTCTCTGCATTTACTGAGCTACTGAAGCTTATGAGACTTTGCGCGTCTCCCTAGCCTGATCCTTGCTGTTTCCTGCACCTGCTTGCTTGCTAGTGCGTCAGCTGACTGGACAGTGTCGCCACGTCAGCAGCAGCAAGGCTAGGAAGCTTCCTAGCAGTTTCTCAACGAGGTCTTAGGTGACGGGAGACAAGCCGAGAGCGAGCGAGCGGCGAGCTCGATCTCGCTCTTGGCTTATCCCCTCCTTGGGGCTCGAACACCACATACACCCCATTGTTCCCTTTGAGCACAAATCATGCCATGCAAGTTTTAACCACACAAAAGTAAGCCAGGGAATGAACCCGGCTGGCACAGTACATGACACGACCGAAAGCCATTGCTCTTCCATTTCTTGGTACTTGCAACTGTTGGTCCTTCACACGATGAAGTCATGTGAGATTTGATGTCTGGTTGATGCCCGGCTGTGAGACTCGCTGTGCAATCATGCCACCATGGCGTAGCAGCCAGCAGGGGTTGCCTTTCTCCAGTTAGTCACCTGTGTTAGTGAGGAGGGTGTGCAACGAGGCCAGAGGTCACCGTGTGATACTGACACAAACCCAACACTCCCCCATGACCCACGGCCGACTTGCACAACGGCACAACAGGCACTACACCGACGTCACGAGACGTGACACGATGCAAGACTGTACACAGGCACTGGCACAACAGGTCAACCAGGAGGATTACGGGGACACAACAGACCAACAGCGTGAATTGCTGCCTTGAAGACATTGCTGCTAAGTGCCTTTGTGAGGAAGTCTGCACGTTGCTGTCGGGTGTCTACCCACACAATCTGAACATCGCCTGCAGCCACACGCTCACGCACAAAATGATGTTCCACATTGATATGCTTTGTGCGAGTGTGATGCATGCCATCACGCTCAGCAATAGCCTTTGTGCTTTGGTTGTCGCAACGCAAGGTGATGCAGCGAATGGGAACACGCAATTGCTGCAACAAACAACACAACCAGACACTTTCACAGGTTCCAGCACCAAGGGCAACATACTCTGCCTCACTAGAGCTGCGTGCAACACAACCTTGCTTGCCACTTTTCCAGGAGATCGCAGTCCCACCGACTAAGAAGACATAGCCAGTGCGATTGGGTGCATCCGTGTCATGTGCCCAGTCACTGTCAGTGTACCCATCAACGACCACTGACGGCTGCGCCCGGTAACACAGACCAACGCGGGCAGTGGAGAGGGCATACCGCACAACACGTAGTGCTGCTTCCATGTGCCGTGCACGTGGTGATTGTGAGAACTGCGCAAGGAAGTTGACAGCAAAGGCTACGTCTGCTCTGGTGGTGGTGGCAAGGTACATGAGAGACCCTATGACTCGCAGGTAGTCTATCACGTCAACCGTCTCCCCCAGTTTTGACACGTCCAGAGTTTTCAACAACCTCTGCCCGGCGGGCGTCATCGGTGTTGAGGCGATGGGGACAGACTCAAGCAGAGAAGCGAAGCGCTCCCCCAGGCTCCTGACGTACGCGGCCTGGTGGACGTGCAGAACGCGACGAGCGCGGTCACGCTCAAGCTCCATGCCAAGAAACACCCGAGCCGGACCCAAGTCTTTCATCTTGTACGCGGACTGAAGGAGGGACTTCACAGTTGACACAGCTTCGCGACTCGGGGATGCAATAAGCAGGTCATCGACGTACACGAGGATGGCAGTAAAGGGAGCCGACCGTGGAGTGACAAAGAGGGAGGGATCCACCGTGCTCCGGCGATATCCCCCCTTCTCCAGGGTGGAGGTGATCTCCTGGTTCCAACACCATGGTGACTGCTTGAGGCCATAGAGGGCCTTTCTCAGTCTCCAAACTCGATTGGTGCCGTCGGAGAACCCTGGAGGCTGCACCATGTAAATCTCTTCATCCAGCCGACCGTGCAGAAAGGCATTGTTTACATCCATCTGCTCGAGCTCCCAGTCGTGGTGTGCGACAAGGCTCAGGAGGGCTTGAGCTATGGTGTAGCGTCCAACGGGAGCAAAAGTCTCGTCAAAGTCAATGCTGGGGACTTGAGAAAACCCCTTTGCTGTAAGTCGGGCCTTGTACTTGCCGAGCTCACCGTTAGGCTTGTACTTACGATGGAAGACCCAGCGAGCATCGATTGCCTTGCGGCCTGGTGGGAGATCGACCAGCTCGTATACGGCGTGGTCATCCAGGGCTCTCAGCTCGTCACGCATGGCACCCTCCCATTGCTGGGAGTCGGGTGCTACCCGCGCCTGGCGAACAGTGGTCGGGTCAGGCAGGGCGACAACAGTTGCATTGCACTCGGCAATGCTCCCAAGGATGGCGGCCTCGAGTGCACGCTCATGCTCGGACGTGAGCAGTGTGTACCCAAGGACAGAGCTGGGATACACAACTCCTGTGGCTAGGCCCAGGGCGTCCATACCAGTAGGCAGCGCTGGGGACTGTCCAGACGAGGTCTGCGAAGGTTGAGCAGAGGGCGCTGTAGCACTAGAGGAGCGAGAGGGAAGCGCACGCAGACGTCTGCCACGAACAAAAGGTCCGATGGGGGCAGGGCGTGGAGGAGCATTGGGTGGACTGGGCATGACTAGAGTGAGTGGACTGGATGGGGACGCAGCAGAAGGTGCGGGAGAGATGGACTCAGCAGATGAGGACTCAGATGAGGACACCACAGGGGATGACGGAGCTCCAAGCGAGCTAGACGACACCGACGGGGGTGCGTCAGAGGATGGTGGAGTCACAGTGCCGGCCATTGGAGAACGCTCCGAGGGTGAAGGCTGCTGAGACGTGACAACAGCAAGGACGGCAGGGGCAGACGGGACTGCAGGGCCGACCTCCCCCTGCAACCGAGAGAGCGGAAGCAGGGAGGCAGCAGACGAGTGACGATCGAGGTCACGGAGAAACACGGACTCAAAGAACAAGGCATCACGGGACTCAATGACGCGCTGACGCTCTCAGTCCCAGAAGCGCCAGGCTTTCGACTGGGAGGAAACGCCCAAGAAGGGGCAGAGACGTCCACGCGGGGAGAGTTTCCCGTCGCGGAGATCCCCGGGGAGCCAGACTGACGCAATGCTACCCCAGACGCGAGCCAGACGGAGGTCAGCACGGGAGCCGTACCAACGCTCAAAGGGCGTAACGGTGCGGGGAAGAGAACCGTGAGGGACGCGATTCCACACCCAGGTCATATAGCTCATGGCCTCAAAGGCAAAGAGAGGGGGGAGCCCAGATTCAGACAGAAGCGTGCGGACACCATCGGCAAGGGTCCGATTCCAACGCTCAGAAACTCCGTTTTGCTGGGGTGTGTAGGGAGCCGAGGTCTCCAGACACACCCCTTGGGACTCAAGAAAGTGGGCGGTGGGTCCAAGGAACTCACCGCCACGATCACTGCGAAAGACTCGCAGTGAACGCTGACACGCACGTTCAGCCTGAACAAGAAACGACGCGATGACAGAAGCAACATCACTCTTCTGACGAAGAGCGAAGATCCAACGGAAACGGGAAAAATCGTCAGTGAGGCACAGGACGTAACGCCCCGCCCCCCCAAGGAAGTCATGGGGAAGAGGCCCCATGATGTCGGCATGAACAAGATCGAGAGGATGAGCGGACTGGGAGTCCGAAGAGGCAAAAGGTGAACGATGCATCTTGCCTTGGGCACAGTCCAGGCAGTCAGAGGGGCATGGCGCAGGGAAGGTGGAAGGGGACAGGCCAACAACAGGTTGAAGGCGAAGCATGCTAGTGATAGCATCAGTGTGCACATGGCCAAGGCGACGATGCAAGAGCTGGATATCAGCAAGAGAAAGGGAAGGGGCGACGTGAGCAAGGGATAATCCAACAGCAGGTGCAGAGGGGGCATGAAGGGGAACACGGTACAGCTTGGCACACTGAAGAGCGAAGACTGACAGTGCCCACGCACTGACTAGCGGAGAAATCCATGCCCTGATCGTCGAGCAATGGCACTGATAGCAGGCTGAGTTCCAACGAAGGCACGAACAGATCGTCAGGCAGAAACAGCACGCCACTGGGACCGACGAAACGGACATCACCAACGCCTTGGACGAGAAGGAGCTGACCGGAACCAGTGCGCACAAAGCGAACAGAGCCGACAGGACCCAAGGAGACAAAAGCGGACCGAACAGAGGTCATGTGATGAGTGGCTCCGAAGTCAAGGACCCAGAAGCCACCAGAGACACGGACATGGGGAAGGACGCCACAGGTGGCAACAGTGCCGACGGAGGACGGGGATGAGGCACAGGCAGCAAGACAGCGAGGAAGAACAACAGACTGCCAGTGCTCGACCCACGGAACAGACGAGGATGGTAGCCCAAGGACGTGACCGGGGGGTCCCCACGAAGGACTATGTCAGTTTGACAGGCAAGACTTCTGGCCAACGAAGACACACTCTCACCTCCCTGATCACGAAGGTGAAGACGCTGGAGGAGAGACTGCTCTGGCTGGCGCTCGCCGTCGATGGAGGCTGCAGACGATGGAGCAGGCGCGCTCGAGGGAGAGGCAAACCACGGGGGAGGGACGTAGGCCGAGGAAGGTGGGCCCGCGAAGGCGGGCGCTCCATAGGGCGGTGGCCAGCCCCAAGGGTAGAGGACAGGCGGATGGACGCCGGCGACACCGGCGGTGGGGTAGGCATGAGCTGGGGAGCTAGTAGATGACGTAGAGCTGGAGCTGGATCTAACACTGGAGGAAGAAGAGGAGGGCCCGCTGGTGCGCGCCCAATGGGCACGCATGGCGAGTGCGAGGCGGACGTCGTCAGGGGGTGCAGGGCACTTGCGAGCGGAGTGCTCAGAGGAGCCACAGTTCCAGCACACCACTTCACCAGGAACACGAGACGATGCAGCAGATTTGCCCTTCCCCTTGCCTTGTCCACGCTCGCGTCCACGTCCACGACCTTGGGATGCAAGGGCCGTGGCTGTAGAGGGAGAAGAGGAGGAAGAAGAGGATGGAGACGAGGCCGATGCAGTAGCGGAGGAAGAAGTGGTGGCGGCGATGGAGACGGCGGCCACCCGTGTGACTGTAGTGCGATGAAGGCGCTTGTTTTGGAGGCTCGTCCACCACGCTGCGAGCCTATCAGTGACAAAGTCCCAGAGGGCACCAACACCAGGAGGGGAATCGGGTGGAACAAGCTGGGAGGCAAGACGCTGCAGCTCGTCTGCCTTGACATCGCGGAGAAGGTCGGACAGCTCGGGGATCAACCCGTTGACCATGGTGTGCACAGCTGACAGCTGACCTGGTGCAGCCTTATCAAGCTCGCGAAGCAGCTTGTGCCCGCGTGCCCAATAGGCGTCGGCCGACTCGTCCGCTCGCATTAAGAGCGTGTTGAACTGAACGGTGAGGGCACTTTGTGCCGCCTGACCTGTGACTGTCGTGCGGCGACGAAGCATAGTGTACGCACCGACTGGGTCAGCCAAATGCTAAACAGCGGGATTAGCATTTTAGGTGCCAACCTCGTCGACGAGAGTCTCAGGGGCAGCAGCAATGAGGGCGCGGACGGCGTGAGCAGACTTGTCAGCGACAGGGGTGAAGGAAGGTGTGGCAGGGAAGTAGTATTCCCAAAGACGTTCTCCCTGGGCCCATGCACTAAACCGGGTCTCACAGGAAGAGAAAGCAAGTCCAGTAGAAAAGACAGGGGGCTGGGAGAAGAAGTCATGCTGGCGGGAGACTGCGGCAGGAGGGACAGTAGATGGGGTGACAGCAGGGTTAGAGGCAGTAGAGTTAGCAGGTGGGGTGGAAGAGACACCGGCGCCAGCAGAAGAGCCAGCGGGCAGAACAGAGGCAGCAGGCAGCCGCTTGAGCACAAGCGCAGCCACCTCATCTACAAAGGCGGCACGGTTGTCATTCGCGACTTTGAGACGCTCTTCGGCATTACGCTGAGCGTCGCGAGCGAGGGCCAGCTGGCGCTGAAGGTCTGCTATGACCAACTCGTCGTCACCAGGCATGGTGACGACTAATGGGCCCTGCCGAGAAAATTTTGGCAGAGTTTCCCCCGCCCCAGTGGGCGTGGAAAAACTGGGAATGCCTTAGGCACGATGAATATGTGCTGCAAGACAGCCCGACCCAAATCACACAGAGAAGCCACCGCAGAGGAGAGAGACAGAGGACGGGAGAAAGGAGATGTAAACAAGGAGACCTCACGAGGAATGTGAGGGGTTGCGCAAAAGAGCAAGGACAGGCGGGACAATAGAAGCAGCTGCAGCGGAGAGCACAGAGACGCAAGATGCAACCGGCACAATCAGTGCCAGGCAGCCTGTGGTGAAGGCGGCGCCAACGGTAGGAAGGACCGCCGCTGCAACGACGGCCGCTGTGACGAGTGTGGTGATGTCAGAGGGTGCTGATGTAGATGCTGCAACAGCGACGGCTATGGAGGTGCGAATGGCCGTAGCTGCAGCGGATACGGCAGAAGCTGCAGAAGCTGTTGCAGAGGCCACAGATGATGCAGCTGCCGCTAGCTGTGTCCCAATGTCAGCCGCTGCCGCAGCCAACGGTCCAGCTACAACGGCCGCCTCAGTGTAGGATTTGGCGGCGCGGCCAGCTGACGTTGATGCAGGGGCACGTGCTTCTCTAGCTGCTGCGGCAAACGTGGCAGCAGCTGCAGCTGTCGCGTCTATCACGGCGGACGCAGTACGTGTGAAGGTGCGAGCAAACTCTAGCGCGTCCTGACGCCAAGTTGAATGCGGCAATGCAGCAGCGGCGTCGTGCGGCTGCTGAATCCCCCCAGAGGCACCAGGGGAGGGAGGTCTTACCGGGCGTTGTAGTGCCGAGCTCTCCCCTGAGTCGCCACCGAGATCCTCCCAGTGCGCCAGCGTGACGGTGACCACCACCAGACGGTGGTGCGGAGACTGCTACAAGGNTTTGCTGCAGCTGCTGCTGTTGCTGCCGTGCTGCTACTGAGCTGCTGCTGAGTTGCTGCTGAGATGTTTGCTGAGCAGCTGCTGATCTGCTGCTGAGCTGCTGCTGGACTGTTTGCGCGCAGCTGTCGAGCTACTGCTGAGGTGATGCTGCGCTGCTGCTAAGCAGTTTGCTGAGCAGCTGCTAATATGCTGCTGAGCTGCTGCTGAGCTGCTGCTGAGCTGTTTGCTGAGCTGCTGCTGAGTTGCTGCTGAGGTGATGGTGCGCTGCTGCTAAGATGCTCATGCAAAGCTGCTGAGGTGCTGCTTAGCTTCTGCTGAGGAGTTTGCTGAGCAGCCAGTGATCTGCTGTTGAGCTGCTGCTAAGCTGCCGTGGAGCTATTTGCTTAGCTGCTACCGAGTTGCTGCTGAGCTAATGCTGCGCTGCTGCTAAAATGCTGCTGATAAGGTGCTGCTGGGCTGCTGTTGCGGATCTAAGGAGCTAAGGAGCTAGATCTGCTACTGTTGATAAGGTGCTGCTGCTAGGCTGCTGCTGCGGAGCTAAGGAGCTAGATCCGCTGCTGCAGGGATGTTGATAGGCTGCTGCTGCTGCGCTGCTCAGGCTGGGATGTTGTTCACGTTGCAGCTGCTGCAAATAACGCTAGGAGACGGCAACGGGCCCCCCCACGCTGCCAAAAATTTTTTGGCAGCGTTTCCCCTGCCCCAATGGGCGTGGGAAATATGGGAAGGCCGTTGGCACACCTGTAGGAACCTGTTCCAACCCCACCCAACCCAGGAATAGAGGGGAGCCCAACCAGCAAGAGGAAGGGAAGACCAAAGAGCCTCGACAACAGAATGCCGTCACTCACAGCTACTGTGGCTACAGCAGTCAGCTGCTGTTATGCTGATGAGTTGTGATGGCGGGGTGGAGGCGTGACGCCAAGAGTGGCCGTCGCGGGTTTGACCCAGGATACGTGGACAGCAGATCGATCCGCTGCCCGTCTTCCACGCAACCTGCTCTGATACCAGTAGGCTGCTGCGTTAGACAAGTAGGCAGCAGTTGAGGCGAGGCTTGGAAGACACCAAGCAAGCAATGGGTTATCGTGGAAGTTAGAAGTAAGTAGAGTGTAAGTGAAAAAACGAGACACCGAGATACGAGGTCTTAGGTGACGGGAGACAAGCCGAGAGCGAGCGAGCGGCGAGCTCGATCTCGCTCTCGGCTTATCCCCTCCTTGGGGCTCGAACACCACATACACCCCATTGTCCCCTTTGAGCACAAATCATGCCATGCAAGTTTCAACCACACGAAAGTAAGCCAGGGAATGAACCCGGCTGGCACAGTACATGACACGACCGAAAGCCATTGCTCTTCCATTTCTTGGTACTTGCAACTGCTGGTCCTTCACACGATGAAGTCATGTGATATCTGATGTCTGGTTGATGCCCGGCTGTTAGACTCGCTGTGCAGTCATGCCACCATGGCGTAGCAGCCAGCAGGGGTTGCCTTTCTCCAGTTAGTCACTTGTGTCAGTGAGGAGAGTGTGCAACGAGGCCAGAGGTCACCGTGTGATACTGACACAAACCCAACACGATGGAGTTGACGCAAGCTGATGCCTACACGCAGCTTGTTGGAACCTCCTCCCACCTTCGTTCTCAGCTCCATCGCCAGACCTCATCGGCAGTCGTGCCGCCGACACGCACTGTCACTGCATTCGTTGTCTGCACATGTCCGGCATCGTGTTTGACTGCGTTGCTGCGTTCACACTGCTATGTCATGTCTAGGGTCCTTGATTTTCTGACACTGTTGGTATCGGGGGTCAAAGTAGACGTTGCCTGGGTTTAGGCAGCCATTGTTGTGGTTTGTGATGTTCATGTCGACCTGTAAAATTTACAGTGACCACTCGGCCGTGTCCATGCTCGTGCACATCCCTGATGCGGACCCAGGTGCTATCAATGCGTTGTCTGGTGGTGGAGTACCAGTTTCAAGCTGACCGACGACCATCCTAGAGCTTTGGACGCTGCCACTGACCTCCTGCAGATTTTCTGCAGCACGTAGTAGTTTATCGGTGGATTGGCCGTGGGCCCGATTTGCATATTTTTCATTGTGTGCCCACCGTTTGGTGCCGGATACATGCATGTGAGCAGTCGTAGCGTCCGGCTTGTGATTGTCCTGCACATCTAGGTTCAGACAGCATAGCATTGGGACATGTCTACGCTGATTTCCGGCCAAAACCATGGTTTTAGGCCAGTTTTGGGAGAGACCTTGTGCTGCCGCGTGCGACAGCCGCCATGTGTCGCGGCTTGTACTTATGCCATGAACCTGACATTTGTCATTTCTCTCTGCAAATGCTATTGAAGCATTATGACACATTGGCTTGTGTCTCCTTGCCAAACCCTTGCCATTGTGTGTACAGCTTGTGACTGTCGTCACCGTCTGACTAGGCATTGTTGCCTAGTCAACGGCTGTGTCGCTATGAAGCTTCCACATACCTTTTCATAGTATCCGAGCGGTGAGGCAGTTCTTGCCGAGCTGCGCACTAGAGACGTAGGAGAGCAACAGCCGTGAGCGTAACCATTACAGCCGGTCCACACGGACCTGTCGACGTCACCCGACTGCCGGCGACGTCGTCCACCTTCACCATGTGAGAGTGTATCTGCAGCACCCAACAGCTGCAGCAAGTATTGGTTTGTGTCGCTTCCACCCGTCATGACTGACGTTGATGCATTATCTATATACGCTCGTTGGCGGTTTATGGTAGAGGAGGGCGTGACACCACTACGGGCCTCCGGACTATACCGAGACTTCTCGAGTACCTACGACAGAGAAGGAAAACCTAGGCAGCAGGTTGGGGCAGCAGCGTTGTTGATGCAGCGTGCGGGCTTCCACGCTCGTTGCTTAAGTCAGCTGCCCCCTCAGTCTGTTGCTCTAGAGTCTAAGTCTGGAAGCTCTGGGTTTGTTACTCAGAGACGCGCGCGCCAGAGTTAACGCCAGAAAGCAGCTGAAAACTGAAAGCAACTGGTTAGGAATGAAGAATGAGCAACAATGGGAGACCCCTCCAAGTTCTAGCTCCCCCCCACTAGTGTAGAAGTTGTTACTCAGCTAACCAGCCAATCAGAAAACAGCTGTGGACCTATTTTCTGGCTGGTAGGGTTTTCTCGGTGAGCCCTGCCAGACGCCCGACAGCCCAAAACCCGGGCGTCGTCCGTTTTGCCTGAAAACTGGACCATACCATAATACCAACGTTGCGAACGCAGTCGTGCAGTCAGAATCAGCTAGAAAAATAGTAGCAAAGAGTTATGGCTGCTCGAACCCAGGCAGTTCCTACAGAGGTCCATGGTGCCGAACAGGGCCATATAGTATGCAACAAGGACCCTAGGCAGAGCATGACGATGCAGACGCGACGGGACGCGCTGGACGCATGCAGACAGCAACTACGGTGGCAGTGACCGCCGGCAGCACGATCGCCGAGGAGGCCTGCCGATGGAGCTGAGCACGTCGTCGGAGAGAGGAGGCTCGAGCGAACTGCGAGTAGACCTCAGCGTTCGTCGACTCCACCGGATGACGCTCCATCAGCGTCGAGTCTCGCCATCAGTCATCTGCACGCTGATGTACACAAGCCGGGAGGACACAACAGAGCACAATAAGGGATGCGCAAAAACCAACACTCCCCCATGACTCACAGGCGTAGTGTACATGGGCAGAGAAACGGTCAATATCCAGACTCCCCCAAGGTACGCAGAGACGTAGGCAGAGACAAAGAGGGCAACTCACGGACGCACGCCGACTGAACTCACAGCCTTCTTGAACGAGTCCCGCTTCAGTGCCTTGGTCAGGAAGTCAGCTAGCTATCGTGCTGTCTCAATCCATATGATGTTGATGCTGCCGTCATGCAACAAAGAACGCACATAGTGATACTCAACATTGATGTGCTTTGTGTGTGTGTGATTCACACCGTCATTGTCGGCGATGGCCATGGCACTCTCATTGTCACAATGCAAGGTGATGGATGCAACAGACTGACGCAACTCAGACAGCAGACGGCGCAACCACACGCTCTCACACGCGCTAGAGCCAAGGGCCACGTACTCAACTTCAGCAGTGCTGGATGCAATGCACCCCTGCTTGCCACTGCGCCAGGACACAGCTGTGCCGCCGACCAGAAAGATCCAGCCCGTGCGACTCTTACCGTCTGGAATGCCGGCCCAGTCGTTGTCAGTGTAGCCCACTGCGACGACGGACGTCTCTCCAGCGAAGTCAAGACCAGCCACCTCCCTAGGGAGTTTAACTCCCTACACATGGAGGAGATTGATTAAGTCACCTCCTACTGGCAGCGGGCGGAGGACATCCTCCGTCGCTTGGGCAACATTGCTCCACCGCGTCTTGCACGCTCCTCCACCGTCAAGAGCGGTGCCACTGACGTGTTGGCCAACGTCTTCGTACACCACAGCCATGACGTCCTCACCGCAATGGAGGCCAAGGGCACCATCATTCCCTTGACATACGAGCTCTTTCTCGAGATTGAGGAGGCTCATCTAAAGTCACACATCCAAGGCATGGAGGCCCTCACCTCTCCTACCGTCGCCTTCGTGGCTGTCGCCGCCACTGTAGCAACTACATCTGCCGGCTTCTCGTCATCCTTCAAGAAGAAGCACAGAGATAAAGAGCGCAAGGGCCAGCGGCAGCGGGCCGATTTCCCAAAAATGTGGACAACCGGGCGCACAGTTGCCAGATGGTACACGTGCCCACTCCCAACAGACGAGACGCATGTCATCACCACCATGCGTCAACAACGTGAGCTTCATCTCGCTGTCGTTGTCGTGGCTGTCGTTATCCCTGATGTCTCCACCCCTTCCGGCAGCTCCACTCCTCCGACAGCCACACCTTTCCTGCCATCACTTCCCTTACAATAGTACCATCCACAGACGTCGGCACCCCTCCTTTTGTTGCCGATGTAGCCCTCCTCCCTTCCGGGATCTGGCAGAGTCACACCGTAGTTGGTCTACACTCCTAGGCCCTCCACGCGTGAGTGCCAGTTGGAGCAATTCATCGCGCTCAAGCTTGGCCTGCCTCGCCCTCCCCCCTAGGGAAGTGCGAGTTGCGTCATCTCCTATTTCCCTGTCCTACCTTGCATGACAGAGACAAGGTTCCGATTGTGTCCTGCTTTCTCGTCCGTCTTGTCATCTCTCGTGCCATCTTCTCCTACTCCTCTCTGTGATGACATTGCATGGCTGGTGGCTATTAGTCCTGGTTTATGCCCTTGATCACCGCGTCCATGTCTCTTGCCCACTGCCTTGTGTCGGTTAGCGACCTGGCGACACCAGTCCGGGACCTTGCTGAGACGTGGATCATCGGCTCTGGGGCCACACAGCAAATGATTGCATCTCGTGAGGCCTTCAGTGTGCTTGGTCCCGTTGCTGATGTGTCCTGTGTTCGAACGGGCTCTGGACAGGTGTTACCTGTGTTATTCCTGAGTCACGTAGCCTGAGGCTCCGGTCTAGAAAACAGCGCCGACACAATGGCAACTGCCGACCGTCCAAGGGAATTTCACCCAAGGATCACGATCACCCCCAAGGAATTAACTATGCCTCTGGTGAGACCTAGCTACCCAGGTGCTTTCGCTCAAGGTCTTAGGGGCTCCCGCCCTCTAAGCCTTCTTCTTCCTTGGTGTGAGAGCCCAACAAATTAAGTCAGCACTCTCACACGAGCAAGATTACAACCACCTTAGCAGTTCATATCAAGCTCAGTCTCAAGCGCACAGCTCAAACAAGAGACATCAAGTGAAGGAGTAGTTGAGACAATGGCAAGTACAAGGCATAAATAGCTAAGGAGTGCCTTTGGCAGCCGAAGCGCACGCGCCTCGGCTAACCCGAAGCGCGCGCGCCTCGGCCGATGTCACTCCTTAAATTAAGGAGGTCATCCCCTCAATCAGGGAAGACATCCCCTGATCCAAGGCACATCTTGCATCTTCCAATCCGACCGTTGGATCAGCCCGAAACTTGGACAGCTGACAGTTTGACACCTGCTCTTTCCATCGGTACGGTCAGATTGACAATCTGAATAGCCATCATCAGAAAAANACAATCTCTCCCTTGCACCTCTGGCCACTTGTCCTGTCTTCAGTCTTCGTCACTTACGCTCTTCATGCCGATACCCTGTCTTCCTGCAAGGTGGAGTTCTCGGTGAAGGGGTTTTGTCAGCATGTCTGCCCGGTTGAGCTTGGACGCAACGTGCTCAAGCTCCAGCACTCCCTTAGCGACCAGGTCGCGACTGAAGTGGTACCGAACTTCGATGTGTTTTGTCCTCCGCGTCAAGGTGCCATTTTTGGACATGTCGATGGCAGACTTGTTGTCCACCTTGACTACCGTTGCGGCCGATTGAGGTGCTCGTATCTCTTGGAGCAGGCTACGCAGCCACATTGTCTCCTTGCACGCTTCCGCTAGAGCAATGTACTCTGCTTCGGCAGTAGAGAGGGAGACGCAGTCCTGCTTACGGCTTGCCCATGACACGGCTCCTCCGTTCAGCACGCACACGTAGCCCGACGTGGACTTGCGGTCGTCGACATTCCCAGCCCAATCTGCATCGGTATACACCATGAGCCGCAAGGAGTCCGACTGTGGCACCCCACCGTACTGGATGCCCAAGTGCCGCGTGCCCTTCAGGTAGCGAAAGATCCGCTTCACTGCTTGCCAGTGTTGTGGCCCAGGGTTGGCCACATACCTGCTCACCTGCCCCACAGCGTGGCAGATGTCGGGGCGAGTCGCGACCATCGCGTACATTAGACTGCCCACGGCAGACTGATATGGCACGCCTGCCATGTCGACCTGCTCTGCTTTGTTGGTAGGAGCGGCACCTCAGGTGAGGATGCAATCTGCTGCCATGGGGGTGCTGACGGGTTTGCAGTCCTCCATGTCGTACCGCTTGAGGATGTGATCAATGAATTTGGTCTGGCTGAGCCTGATGGTTCCGGCTGAGCGATCCCGCGTGACACTGATGCCTAAGTAGTACTCAAGAGGTCCCAGGTCCTTCATCTGGAACCGGCTGCTCAGCTGCATCTTGATGTTCTTCAGCAGCTTTGTCGATGATGCGTAGATGATGAGATCATCGACGTAAAGAGCCACCAAGACGAGGCCATCCTCGTCCTCTCGTACGTACATACTGAGGTCGTTCTCGCAGTGACCGTAACCGGACCCCTCCATGAAGGCGTCCATCTCCTTGTACCAGCACCTCGGGGCCTGTTTCAACCCATACAATGACTTGTCGAGCTTGCAAACTTTTCCGGGTGGTGCATCCACCCCCTCAAGCACCTCCATCAAGACTTCTTTGTCAAGCTTTCCGTAGAGAAATGCAGTCTTGACATCCATCTGGTGAACCTCTAAATTCTTGGCTGCTGCTGTTGCGAGGAGAGACCGGATCGTTGCAAAGGTGACGACGGGCACGTACGTCTCATCGTACTCGCTCCCCGGCCGCTGCGCAAAACCCTTGGCCACCAACCGCGCCTTGTGGCGGTCGATGGTCCCATCCTGCTTAAGCTTCTTGACCATGACCCACTTGCACCCTACAACGTGAGCGCCAGCGGGCCGGTCCACCAGCTTCCATGTCCTGTTCTCCTTGTGCGAGGCCAACTCGCTTTCGATGGCGGCCTTCCACTTGGCCCCATCCGGTAGAGCAAGTGCTTCTGCCACTGTGGACGGCTCTCCCTGAGCCACGAAGGCGTAACTCAGACCAGTCCATTCACCAGTTGTAGCATCATATTGTCGTGGTGGGATAGATAAGTGCGAGCTGCGTCTTACTACCTGATGCTGCGACGGCTGCTGTTGCTGCTCCTGTTGCTGCTGCTCTTGCTGCTCTGGTTCTCTTACCACAGACTCTCCCTCAGTGGAAGAGTCCTCATCATCAGAGGAGGAGGAATCTGAATCAACATCAGAGTCCTCTGTTGCGGCTCTCCCTGAAGCTACCACTCCTCTTGCCTCTGTTGCCTT
>SZWC01016727.1:23077-45850 GCA_023375785.1 Penium margaritaceum
TGTTTGCCCATTGTCTCCAACGTGGAGTGGGCGGCGTGGGCCAAGCGCCTGTGCCAAAGGTCTTGGCCACAGTTCGCTTCCGATGCCGTGGCAGTCCCAGGGACTGCTTCGGGTTGGGTGGGTGCTGCAGCTTCCACTGATTTTGTTATATCTGCTGCTGTTGACGGGCGGCTGCTTTCTGCCTCTACCACCTGACTGCCCCCGGCAGTCATGGCTGCCCCAGCTTCGGCAGCACCCTCCACCTTGGTTTGGAGGATGTAGAGGCCGTCCACGCGTGGTACATCCGCCACCACACTCTTTGCAGCATACTGTATTTTCACTGCCAACGTGGGAAGGATAACAGCCCTGTTCTTGTCGAAGACGACCGTCATGTCTCGGTCAGTAATCTTGCCGACAGAGAGTAGGTTGGCAGCGAAGTTGGGCAGATAGACTGCCTCGGTGAGCTTGAGCTCCTTCTCTTGGCCATTCACCTGGATGGTGACCAGCTTGTCACCCATCCCTTCAGCTGGTTCCACCCTCCCGTTAGCACAACGGAAGTTGAGGTGGCAGGGGCCCATGGAGGTGAACCCCCGTTTGTCGTTGGTGGAATGGTGATTTGTACCGGAGTCAAGTGCAAAGGCCCCTGGCTTAAGGAGTGCATTGCCAGCGCCAGTCGTGCCTTGTGCCATCAGTGCGGTGGGCTGCTTCCCACCCTTGCCTCCCTTGTCACCCTTCTCTCCCTCTCCCTTGACCCCTTCCTTCTTTGGAGCACGGCACTTGCGTGCCCAGTGCCCTGCCTTGCCACAGTTGTGGCAATTGCCAGGCCGTCGCTTGCCCTTCCCCTTGCCGCCTGCCCCCTGCTGTTGCCCTGAGTTGCTAGTGCCGCTGCTGCTTGCTGCGCCCTTAACATAGGCTGCAATGTTGGCCTCGCTATGGCTACGCCGCATAGCCTCATTGCGGATGTACTCTGAGATGTTGGAGTACTTCACGTGGTCCTCTGGCCAGCCACCAATCACAGTAATCATGGGGCCCCAGCTTGGTGGAAGAGCCATGAGGAGAATCATCCCCTGCATGTCGGCTTCAAGGCTCCAGCCCATGTTGCTGGCTTGCTGAAGGAGAGTCTCAAACTGCTGCAAGAATTTTAGGACGTCCTCGCCTTCAGTCAGCTGCATCCTCAGCAACTTTTGGAGGATGAACAAACGGTTGGCGAGGGAGTCACTCTGGTAGACCTTGCATAGTTTCTTGTATGCCTCAGCTGCGTTTGTGAGGCCGGAGATATGAGAGAGCAGATGCTGCTGCAGTGCTGAGACCAGAATGGCCATGCATTTCTTGTTGGCCCGCTTCCACACTGCGAGCTCCTCTGGTTGGGATGAAAGTGGTTGGACAGCCTCCCCTGTGAAGTAGGGGAGAAGATCACGGTCATCAACTATGATTTCAAACTGCCACTTCCAGAGCGAGAACCCTGTCCCATCAAATTNTTGCAACTAAGTCTCACACTAGGCGTGGGCCCATAACCCTTTTGTTATTCCTGAGTCACGTGGCCTGAGGCTCCGGTCTAGAAAACAGCGCCGACACAATGGCAACTGCCGACCGTCCAAGGGAATTTCACCCAAGGATCACGATCACCCCCAAGGAATTAACTATGCCTCTGGTGAGACCTAGCTACCCAGGTGCTTTCGCTCAAGGTCTTAGGGGCTCCCGCCCTCTAAGCCTTCTTCTTCCTTGGTGTGAGAGCCCAACAAATTAAGTCAGCACTCTCACACGAGCAAGATTACAACCACCTTAGCAGTTCATATCAAGCTCAGTCTCAAGCGCACAGCTCAAACAAGAGACATCAAGTGAAGGAGTTGTTGAGACAATGGCAAGTACAAGGCATAAATAGCTAAGGAGTGCCTTTGGCAGCCAAAGCGCATGCGCCTCGGCTAACCCGAAGCGCGCGCGCCTCGGCCGATGTCACTCCTTATATTAAGGAGGTCATCCCCTCAATCAGGGAAGACATCCCCTGATCCAAGGCACATCTTGCATCTTCCAATCCGACCGTTGGATCTGCCCGAAACTTGGACAGCTGACAGTTTGACACCTGCTCTTTCCATCGGTATGGTCAGATTGACAATCTGAATAGCCATCATGAGAAAAACCCAGGGGACTTATCCTTGAACAAGGACAGTGCATGCCTGGTCTGTTGGACCGGACCCAGGGGACTTGCTCCACATGAGCAGTGCATGCCTGGTCTGTCCACTACTCGCCAATTCTGGAGACTAGTGGCCAAGGGGCATTCAAATAACAACAACCTGTCTATGGCGTCAACGTTGTTCGTTTCCGTGCTCCTGCTGGGGACGTCTTTGTGACTGATTTCCTCTTCGTCCCTAGTATTGAGCTTGACCTCCTGTCCGTCACTGCCCTTGACAGCATGAGCATGGAGTGTTTGTACTTGTGTGATGTTGGCACTATGTTTTTGCGAGAGTCCATCGTCCGTGGCAACCTGTAGCATGTGCCTGATATGTCCTCCTTGTTGGCCGACACATGCCATGTATTTATCACCAGCTCGCTTTCTATGCAACACACCCACCTTTTACACCACCACCTGTTCCACATGCACTCGGCTCCCATCGATAGCATGCTACACACCCAGCTGACCAAGGGCCTTGACCCCGCCTCCTTTCCCTTGTCGTGTCCCAATAAGCATATTCACTGCGCTCAGGGAAAGATGCACCGCTCAAATTATCCCATGTACTCCTCTCTTCCATGCGCCTCCCTAGACTTAATCCACTCCAATGTTATGGACCCCCTTCCCACAGTTTGCCGGGGAGCACAGACGCTTTGTCTTCACCCTCTCCAATCACTTCTCCTACCACCGATATGTTTTTTGTCTTTGGCAGAAGAGCGATGTTGATCCTAAGATTTGCGATTGGCTCATTAGTGCACAACATAAGTGTGGCCACCCTCTTTGCCGCTTCCTCTTTGATGGTGGCGGTGAGTTCCCGGGAGAGACCACAACCTCCCTCACCTCCCGTGGGATCCATCATGAGATGTCGGCACCTCATGCGCCTGCCTAGAACAACGTCTCCGAGCGGTTCAACCACACCATGGCCAATGTTGTGCGTATTATTCGAGTCATCCGGTCTCTCCGATGCTTTCTAATTCAAAGCCACAGCCTCCATGAAGGGGGTTTGGAACTAGATTCCCCAAGGATCCCTTCCTCGTCAATCCACGCCGTACCAGCACCAGCGTAGTCTGCATGCTGACCTTCACCTAACTCGCGTTGAGGGCTAAGTGTCCATTTTGTGATTGCGCGCCCTGCAACAGGGTGGCACCCCGCGGACTTCCCTACATCTTCCTTTGCGTCTCGTGTTAGTGCAAAGCATGGAACTCCTGGGATCCCTCCGGCACTACATCATTGAGTCGGCATCAGATGGCCACTCCGGACCGACAGCTCTATTTGCGTCGGTTGGACCCTCGGAGCCGGCGACACAGTTGACGTCAGCTGGCCCCCCCGGGCCAGCGGCCCCGTCCGCGTCCGCCGGCCCCTCCGGGCCGACAACCCCATCTCCATCCGCTGGCCTCTCCGGGCCAGCAGCCCCGTCCACATTTGCTAGACCCTCCGGGCTGGCAGCTCCGTTCTCATCAGGTGACCACCTTGAGCCGACAGCCTCGTTCGCATCGATTGGACCCCCTAGGGCCACCCCCTTGAAGGAGTTGCTGCCCCAAGGCGCGCTCGAGACACCGACCAACTTGCTCCCGGATTTCCCCCTCTCTTGTGCCTCTCGTCTTGCCACGCTACACGTGTGGCCCGGGCGGCAGCCTTCAAGCAAGGCCGTCAATGAGCGCACAGGTCGCCGCAGTGCGCCCTCTCACACCATGACACCCTGTCATCCCACGAGTCTCCTGGCCTCCCGGCAGACCCATTACTACTGTTGTGAGTAGAGACCCTGGTACCAAGGCCCTTGGCTTGGCCACATTGGCTATGATTATAGATCTCCACCCGAGCTCTGCACTAGGCTACGTCATGCTCCATCACGAGCACCTACATGTCGTCATGGCCGCGCTCACGTGCATACCACCTAGGGTTTGGGACACGCACGTCCTCACTGTTGGCTCCACGGCACGTCCGGGGGACCTAGCCACCCTACACAAGGCTCGTGCTTCCCCCGTGGCCGCATAGTGAGAGGCCGCGTGCGCCGACGAGCTTGCCGCAATCCGGCAGCATCAGGTTTACGTGCTTTTCGACCTCCCTCTCGACTGCAAGGACATTGGCGCCAAGTGGGTCTTCCAATGTAAATGGAAGCCCGTCGGATCCTTGGACAAGTAAAAGGTCCGTCTCATGACCAAGGGATTTGCTCAGGTCCCTGGGTCAACTACGAACAAATCTCTGCTCCAGTCGGCTGGTTCTCCACTAATCAAGTGCAGTTTGGTCTGGTTGTTCAGCAAGGGTGGGAGCTGCATCAGATGGACGTAACGCCTTTCTCCATAGCTCAGTGGAGGGCGAGGAACTCTACATAGTGCAACAGCCAGGCTTCGATGACTGCACTGGTAGGGTCTGGCGACTACAGAAGGCCCTTTATGGCTTGAAGTTGTTGCCTCGCTGTTGGAACCAAGAGATTAATCACATGCTTCTTCGTGGCAGTCTTCTTCGTAGCACTGCAGACCCCACACTGTTTATCAACCTGAGAGGCCAACTTTTTTTGCTGTCCTAGTCTACGTTGACGACCATCTCATTAGGTCTCCGGACGCAACTACCATCCAGCGCGTCAAGGACCTATTGCACGCCGCCTGCAAGATGAAGGACCTCGGGTCCGCTTTAGTGTTCTTAGGCATGGAGTTGGAGCATGAGCTCTCCTACGGTGTCATGCACATCCATCGGGCCGCCTACATCTAGACCCTGTCCACTTGCTTTGCACAGGTTTTGCCCCTCGTGCCAAGCGCATCCTCACCCATGTCGCCCGCCGGCCAGGCAAAGGTGAAGAGTTGTGACCCAGCCATTGTGGGGGAGCCAGTTGACGTGACCATGTGTCCACAAGTTATCGATTCACTGATGTTCCTGGCAACGACAACGCATCCAGAAATCGCATTTGTCGTCAACCTCTTGGCCCAGTTCTCCTAAGAGCGCATCACCTCCTTTTTTAGCCCGCGATTTATGTTCTGTGCTGTCATCTCAACTCCATAATGAGGCCTCATGTACCATTAACAGCCGTCCGTTGTTGTAGTGGACTACACCGACAGTGACTGGGCTAGTAGCCTAGACGACAAGAGGGGCTCTAGCTGGATCTTTCTTGTTGGCAACATGGCTGTGTCCTGGCGTAGTGGTAAGCAGGACTACATAGCATGCAACATTGTCGAGGCTGAATATGTTGCCCTTGGCTCTAGCGTGTGTGAGAGCATGTGGTTGTGTAGTATGTTATCCAAGTTGCATCAGTATGTTGTGTCCATTACATTGCACTTTGACAATGAGATTGCCGTAGCCACAGGTGACAACGACGGTATGCATGACACGCGCACAAAGTTCATCAATGTTGAGAATCACTATGTGCATTCGTTGTTGCACAATGACGGTGTCTTCATCGTGTGGGTTGAGAAAGAACGGTAACTGGTTCACTTCTTGACCGAGGCCTTGAAGCTCGACTTGTTCAAAAAGGTTGTAAGTATGGTCGGTGTGCGTCCGTGAGCTGCCCTCTCTGCCCCTCCCACCGTATCTGCTTATTCTGGGGGATTCTTGCATGTCTGGTGGATGTGCTTGCTGGCGTCCCATGTGCACTGCGCCTGTGAGTCATGGAGGAGTGCAGGTTTTTGTGTACTTCTCATTGTACTCTGTTGTGTTTTTCCCAATTGTGTACATCCGCGTGCAGAGGACTGACAGCAAGAAAGGACGTTGCTAGAGCGTCATCAGATGGAGCCGACACACGCTGAGGTCTACACGTGTCTTGTTGGAGCCTCTTCTCTCAGTTACATGACGTTCTCAGCTCCATCGGTGGGCCTCCTCAGTAGTCACGTCGCTCGTGGTCACTACCTTTGCAGACATTGCTTGTGCATGTTCTGTGTCAGATCTGGCTGCATAGTTGTGCTTGCGACGTCATGCTCTACTTAGGGTCCGAGTTTCAGATTTTTTGGGCACTGTTGTGGCCGTGGTCATTCTAGCCTTGACGTTGCATGGGTTTGGAAAGACATAAATCCTTGCTGATTTTTCTATATATTGTTATGATTTCATGACTGCATTTGCAGCGTGGGTGTTTAGGTATGGTCCAGTTTCAAAGAAAAACGGACGACGCCCGGGTTTGGGGCTGTCGGCTGTCTGGCAGGGCTCACCGAGAAAACTCAGCCCGTCAAGACAATGGAGGAATTTCCTGATTGGTTGGTAACCTGAGTAACAAGCTACACATAGCTGAGCTAGGTCTAGATCTGTGAGGGGTATCTTGTGTTTATTCTCAGTGGCTAATCCATTCATTCTCAGTTCTGTCTGCCCTTCAGGTGCTAATTCCTCGGCCCTTAGTTTTCCTCTCACAAGTCTCAGAGCAGCAAGTGGGGGTAGCAATGCGAAGGAACGAGCGTGGGGCCATGCCTACTCCAACCATGCTGCAGCCCCAACAAGCCGCTCTAGGATAGTATCTAGCTGTGTCAAGTGTCTAATATTGTGTACATAGCTTACTGTGACCACTTGGTTCACATTCATTGCTTTGCAGACTCCCGATGAGGCGGAAGGCACGGAAGACTAGGGGAGGAGAGGTGAGTCTGGGAGCTGCCGAGCAGCTATCGCCAGCCACCTGATACACTCCCGCCATCTCCACACGTGCTGGCTTCCCTCCCGGTGGCAGGGTGGAATGCTTGTACCTTGTCTGAAAACATTACAGGTTTTGGATTTCTGCATGTTTGAATTACAGTGACTCGGTAACCTAGTTAGGTCCTACTTGTGATGATGTGGTAGGCTGGACAGGTTTACTTTAGGACCAAACTCAGGTTTGACACTTGTGGTACACGAGGAATGTTTTGGATTGACACGTTGGGCAAGTGCCGACAAGTTCCACCTTTCCGACCGACGAGTGCACTCGGCTAGCGAGCTCCACCCTGTAGGTTCTCCCTCCCCCTCAAGTTTCCGACTCGAACTCTGCACGCACATCACCATTTCTCCTCCTGTCTCTCCCAATCAGACCACAGAGTCGAATGCCACACAAAGGAGTGAGGGAAGGGGTGTAGCGTGTACCTGCTTTTGTCAACATAGGCTGCCTAGCAAGAGTTTTGATGCCATGGATCCATGGCGACGTAGAGAGCAAAGGGAAAGAACCCCTTATCTGGAGAATGCAAGAGTCAACAAGGAATAAAATGGGAGCAACAAGCTAGCAAGGTGATAGCATCAGGTCGACCGGGCCACCCACGCAAGTGGCTCAACGTGGGGCCCGGCCTCCACCCCGGGGTCGAACCGATCTGTCGGCAAACATGCCGCCATGGTTTTCTCACAATCCAAAATAACCGAGTGTGTGGCCCCGTAGGATCAAGAACCCGGTGCTCTACCCAACACATCTAGCTAGGCATGCATATAAAACATGAAGAAAACCACATTGATCACAAGCCTTTGTGGATGCATATCTCCCTCTATGTGACTCTCTCATGTTAGCCAAGTAAAAGCTAATCACAACATGGTGCAAAAAAAATTCTTCCCTTAGGCATGAGGGCATGCAATAACCCTCCTAGCAATGTTTGACGGGAGAGAGCACATTGTGTGGAAGAGAACGTGACAGACGGCGCTGAATTTGGTCAAGGGACAAAAAAGGTATGCTTGAAATAATGTAATGAGTGAGTTGGAACAAACAAGCAAATGCGTACATGTAGTCTCATCCACGTGCGTGCAACATAGCACACACGTCCAACCAACCGGTTAGGAAATAGACTATCCTGGCTACAAGTTCTAGAGCAACAACAAAGGAGAACCCGAGCCGTATGGGATCCTTGGTTGTCCAAAGTACAAACCGAAAGAAGCGTCAAGTGTAGAAAAAAAAAACTGTACGCAAATGCATCATGTACGAGCAAGGATAGTGACATTGAGAAAATGGACCCTGAGAGATGGTCACCGAGAAAAATCTAGAGACAATGTAAGGAAGCGCGGGCTAGTGCTGATGCTGTCATTGTAGCCATCGAGTGTCTCGACATACTAGTGAGCCATGGCGACAAGTCCAAAGGCCACCGTTACTGACACACCAACAAGGCACAGCTCGACACGATGGAGCTCACGCCAACCTTGCATCTGGCAAAGACGCCAACGATGCATAGTCCGCCATGTGTGTGCCTTGAGCTTCATGTCAGTTCAGTCACCTGTAGGGATGGTATGTGTGTATGGACCGAGTCAAGAGCTCACTTGCATGTCTTACAGTTGCAACCAATACCCCCCCATGACCCACGGACAAACCACCCACAATCACTTAGAGCACGGTAGCACAAGGCTGAACAACAATAGTAACTGACAAGGAGTATACACATCAACCAGTGGCATCACGTGCACACAACATACCAACAGCATTCACAATAGCCTTGAACATCCCACTACTAAGAACTTTGGTGAGAACATGTGCACGTTGCTGACAAGTGTTGACCGAAGCAACCTGAACTTCTCTGACGGCAACACGCTCAGGTAAAAAATGATACTCAATGTTGATGTGCTTAGTGCACGAGTGGCGTATTATGCTCAGTGATTGCCTTGGTACTTTGATTTTCATATCATAATGTGATGCAATGGATGGATACAAAAACCTGTTGCAACAAGCGGGACAACCACACACTCTCACGCGTACTTGCTCCAAGCGCTATATACTGAGCCTCACTAGAGCTACGTGAAACACATCCCTGCCTTCAATTCTTCCAAGAGACAGTAGTCCCACCCACAAAAAAGATGTAGCCGGTGCGACTGTGTGCGTTTGTTTCATGAACCCAGTCACTGTCAGTGTACTTGTCAACAAACACAGAGGGTTGTGATCTGTAGCACAACCCAACACGCATAGTGGACAGTGCATAGTGAACGACACGCTATGTTACCTCGAGGTCCCTTTGATGAGGCTGTGGGGAGAACTGAGCAAGAAAGTTGACCGAGAAGGCCACACTCGCTTGGGTGGTAGTGATGAGGTACATCAGATACCCGATCACACTGAGGTTATCAGTGATGTGCACAAGCTCTCTCAGCTGGGATGTGATGAGTAACTTTACCGGGCGATGAATTGCTAGAGTCATTGGTGCGGAAGCAGTGGGGATTTTGATCAGCAAGGGAGAAAAGCGCTCCCACAGGGTACGTATGTAGGCAGCCTGGTGTATGTGCAGCGTGTGACTCTTGTGGTCACACTCAAGTTCCATTCCAAGGAACACTCGAGCTGGACCCAGGTCATTCACACTAAAGAATGGATTTCACTGAATGCAAAACAACATGACTGGGTAATGCAATGAGAAGGTCGTGGACGTTGACCAAAATGACCACAAATGGCTCCAAGGGTGCACTGAAGAAGAGTGTTGGGTCGACAGTGCTACAACGGTAGCCACCTCTCTCAAAAGTGGACAAGATCTCCATGTTCCAACAACAGGGTGAATGCTTTAGCCCATACAGGGCCTGCAAACCTTGTTTGTTCCATGAGTGAAAACGGGCATCTGTACCATGTAGATCTCCTCATCTAGGAGTCCGTGCAAGAATGTATTATTGACGTCCAATTGTTCCAATTTTGGGTCATGTTGGGTGACTAGACTCGAGAGAGCACAGATGATGGTGTGTCGCTTGACTGGAGAAAACATCTCATCAAAGTCAATGCTTGTAATCTAAGAGAATCCCTTGGCAGTGAGCCTCGTCCTCTACCCGTTAACCTTACTGCCAGGCTTTAGCTTACGCCAGAGAACCCAGCGGGCCGACATAGACTTGCGACCTGTTGGGAAATTGACATTGTCGAAGACCCCATGTTCATGGAGGGCGGTAAGCTCCTATTGCATGACCTTCTTTCAGAGGTCATCTTTGGATGCCTCACGCATTTGTTGCACACTAGTAGGATCTGGGGGCGGTGAAGGAAGCCCACTTGCCGCAAAACAGGCAGCAACATAGCCAGTGACAGATGCCTCAAGGACACTGTGGAACTCGTGAGGCACAAGTGCTTATGCTACAATAGAGTTAGGGTGGATGATGCTGATAGCCAGTCCGAGTGCATCGAGACCAGTGGGTCTGGCAGAAGAGCCGGCAGCGGTGGAAGCTGCACTGGAGCGAGTGCGACGCTGAGAGGGCTGAGAGGTAGAGGGATGTGGAAGTGAGCGAAGTCGTCCTTCATGAGTGTATTGCTGTGGCTCGACTGGAGGGGTCCAAGTTTTTATCAAAATCAACCTATGCAGTGGCTATCATCAGATCCGTGTATCTGAGAAGGACATCAAGAAGATGGCATTTTGTACCGGATACAAAGTTCACGGTCATGTCATTTTGGGCTCAAAAATGCCCCCTTAGTATTTATGAAGACAATGAATATCGTTTGCTAGTGCATCAACGAATTTCTCTTTGTGTATCTTGATGACATCTTGGTGTACAATCGCACTCCAGAGGAGCATAATGGACATCTTAAAAAATCTCTCAAAGTTTTGTAAAGATACAAACTTTCTGGAGAAATCTTGCAGTGTGACTTTGATCACCATTCAATTGGGTATTTGGGCTACATCATCGGTGGAAAACATATCATCATGTCCACACAAAAGGTGGAGGCGATCTTTGATTGGTGGACATCCACAAATGCTTGTTACATCCAAGTATTTTGGGACTTCAGCAACTACTACCGTTGATTTGTAAAGGACTATGCTTAAGTTTCAATGAATTTCTCTAATCTCACTAAAAAAACCACTGAGTGGAATTGGGAGGACAACAAGCAAGAAGTGTTCAACTCTCAAAAAACACTTTGACCTCAGCGCCAGTTTTTTGATTGGTAGATCCAATGGTGGACTACATCGACGGACACGTTCGATCAAGCCATTGGTATCCTCCTCCTCCAAGACAACGGCAGTGGAGAACAACCGGTTGCCCACATGTCACAAAAACTACTCAGGCCAGAACTCAACTACGCGGTGCACAAGAAAGAAATACTCAAAGTTGTGCACATGTTAGAGACATGTGTGTGCTACATAGAGTGTCAAAGATGCATAAACTACACCGACCATCACGTCATGAGATGTTTAAAGAATCAGCCAAGTCTAAGCCATAAAAAAACTTGATGGATTGTGTTCCTCAAGTCCAAGTTTGACTACAACATTGAGTACCGGCCTGGAAAAACTAATCTAACGGATCTTATGATTCAGAGAGCAAATTTGATGGCTGAGATCAATACGTTGCATGTCAAACAAGATTCGTACCTCACAAGATTGTTTGCAAAAGGTTACAAGGAGTTCGGCAGATTTGAGAAGACCAAATTGTGGTTCAACGATCCCTCTTGGCGACGAAATTGTACTCTTCAAGTACTCGTGCCACAAAAGGAGGAGCTGCAAAGAATTCTATTGGAAACATTTCATGACACTGGTTGAGGTGGACATTTTGACAAGGACAAGACACTCCAGAAGCTCACAAAACACTAATCGTGGGACAAGATGCAGACGAAGGTGTCAAACTTCTATATTTTATGTGATGCTTTTCAGAGAAAAAATCCCATTGCACAAGGCTACCTGGTCCCCTCCAATCCCTACCTGTTCCAACAGAAACATGGTCTGACATCAGCATGGACTTTGTGATGGCAGTTCCCGCCACTCCCAAGTGGTATGATGCCATCATTTCCGTGGTGGAAAGATTTTAAAGAATTTTGCACTTCATCCTGATAGCGACTTTTGTCACCGTAGAAGGAACAATGCGACTACTCTTTTATCAGATTGTACGGCTGCACGGAGTGTCATCACCAACCTACGTCCGCTAATGCGTCGGGATGTCATTTCTAAAAGGAGGGGGGAACTGTTACGTCCTTGACGAACACGAGTTCCTATAATCCGTGAGTTGGAATTTCTTTCATTGCATTCTTAGCCCATCATGTGTTCACCTCCATATTCCTACGTTGTCTGGTCGAAGGCATTTTGGACAACTTCCCGGACCTCCAGTGTTGTATTCCAGAAGTTCCCATCAAGTTTGAGCATGTTCCAGAAGGGTCGACAGAAGTCTCCTAAATCATATGGATGTTTTGATGTTGTTCGGTCGAATTCTTGATGATGCTAGACTTTAACATGTAAGTACCTTGATATTCTCAAAGCCCCTCGACTTCTCAATGGAGCTTCTTGCAATAGCCACTCACAATGTAACCATGCACACATCACTCATCTCAAGCACAGATGTAGCGGGAGGGTCAGTTTGGCCCTCCCTCCTCCACGGCTGGTGTGCAGCCACCCTCGTCACTTCAAGTGCTGGCTGGTGCCCAGCAGTTTGCTGGCCGCCGGCCAGCTGGCTGCTGGCTGGCTGGACGGCCGGCGGCCAGTCAGGTGGCCGGCCGGTCATGGGCCCGCCACCTGCTGGCCGCAGATCGAGCTGGTAAGTTAATCAGCGGCCAAGAGGCCGCGAGGGCTCAAGGGCCGAGGCCTTAGGTCTCGAGCCCTTGTCCTTTCCCTCTCCTTCCCGCCTCCTCAAGGGAGGGAGGTGAGGGATAGAGAGTAAAGGAGTGAGGCAGAAGCTAAAGACATGACCCGTTGTAGTGGGTTTCATAGCAAGACTATCATCGTGATTGAGTGTTCGACGGTTCCGGCGGCTACATAACATAGAAAACACCACGAGCAGCTACAACAGCATTAAAAATTCCATAGGGAGGTACGGCATCTACAATCATCTGTTTCAAGTGTTATAAAGTACGTGAGAAAGCCCTTGAGGAAGTCGTCTTCATTTTCCTCATTCCTTTGGGCTTCCTCTTACCACGAGGGGGCTAGTTGAATTTCTGTGGGATGGGGTGGGGAGTGCCCATCCCCAAACCACCAAAAGTTTCCCTCCTTACAAGACCCCTTCCTTCTTCTTTCATCCAATAACTAGAGCAACACCCTTTTCCAAGATCAGGGAATCTCACGGCCTGAAAATACTCTAAAAAGAAGGAGGGTGACATTTTTGAAGATTTGGACATCTTCATGAACACCACCGGCTCAAGGGAGATTCCGCCAAGAGATACAAGAGGCATCAAGGAACATGAGGAGGAGGACAAGGATGGCATGAAGACAAGAATAATACAAGAAAATTGGAAGAGGAAGTGAAGGAGTTACTAAGAATAGTTGGAATGCCTCTCCCACCATCTCCTCTTTGTTTTGTTAGCGACACTCACACTTCTTGTAATTTCCTTGAAGTGAAATTTCCTGTTTTCCTTCATTGCAGTCCTTACCGAGTGTCTTGGTTCATACCTTAGGAAGACTAATTTCAAAATTCACGTCCTTGTTCCAACCGTGGCGGCTAAGGGAGATAGAATTAAACTTATAATTGCTTCACTCATCATGAGAGAAAGGAGACTTCGGGTGGCGACACATCCTTGAAGTTATGGGGTGATCCTCATAATGGTCTTTACGTGCTAGTTCCATGGTCAATGGAATGGCAAGTATCAAACCGTCCAAGGTCAACAAGGGCAAGGTGGTGACGGCCTCACCACACGCTATTGGCAGACTCTAGATCTCGGGAGCCATAGCGGTAAGTACAGCAAAAAAAAAGGCAACCGTATGACGAAAGGCAACCCTCACAAAGCTTAGTGACACCAAGAAGTGTGTGGAAGCCAAAAAGGTGCTTGACAAGCACGTTGATGCACATGTGGGTAACTCCCACATGACGGATGACGCACTAGAGTAGGAACACCCCAGCGTGGATCCCGACGAAGAGCACAACATTGATGATGGCGAAGGCGACATGGATCATGATCATCACCATTGTCATGCGGTGATTTTGAGGCGATCACTCGAGAGGGGCAAGGCATTCGCCAAATTGCCTGAAGCTCTCGACAACAACAAGGCTGCCTACAACATCAAAGGCATCAAAAGTAGCTATGTGGGAAGTTCCCACGAGCATGAGCTAGAAGACATCACCGTGAAGGCAATTCGTGACGACTGCCAGAGGCTTGCTGAGTTGGCCTCCAAGGTGGTTGGCCAACTTAAGATTACCACCGATGGTGGAGGTACAGCACCACATGGAGAAGTGGGGATGGACCCTCCTACCTACAATGTGGCATCAATGGGACAGACCAACGTCCACTTGATCGCTGTCATTGACAGTAGTTTCTTCTGGAATGTGCGAATTCTCGGAGGCGTGTTTATAATTTGTACCCTCCTATAAAGGTACATGGACAACATCAGGCCCTTGAGGCTGTTACCAGCACTCTCAAGACATCAGAGCTGAGTTTTGTGTTTGTCAACCTGCTGGCCCATGTCGAGTAGAGAATCATGAACCTTGACTGTGATTGTCTGCTGCATTGTCCAGCATCTCATGAGGCAACACGTCAATGCGATGACCTTGACAAGGCGTTACAGAGCGTGACCTACGTGTGGATACAACAGTAATCAAAGCGGGTCGTAGGTGCTCATGCCACTGCTTGTGGTAACAAGGACTTGCCTACCTTGATGACTTCGGGACCGATCATTAACATGTCCTTCCTCCTCAACTTATAACATCCGAAATGACGTGAATTTTATCAATTGGGTGACTTACATGGAGTATGTTCTGTGTGTCCACAAGGTGCCACTCGGTCAATGGGGTGACCTTGCCATAATGCGACTTGAAGATAAGCTCTTTAAGTATGTGGCCAAGGGGTGTGGCATGGTGTGGCATGGAATGGTATGGCAACAGCCACACCATTCCGTGCTATCATGCACAAAAAGTGCACCCAGCGTGAGGAGGCGTATTGTGCCTTCCACAAGATCAAGGACTTCAGGCAGTTTGGTAGCTTGCTCGAGGCCTACTTGAGTGAGTTCACCACACTAGTGGAGGAAGTTGAAAGCTTCACCGAGGGCGATGGGACCCAGAACTTCAAGTATTTGGTGTGCGTGCTGCCGGAGTACTTGCATGATGGTCTGGCCAATGAGAGAATGACAGAAAAGGCTGCCACGATGACAACCAACTAGGTTTGGACAATCTAGAGGGCGTTGCGTGACTACATGAGTGAAGTGTATTCAGTGAACCTGAAGAACTACTCAAATTCATGGCTGAACGCTCATTCAGAGACAAGGGCATGACAAATGCATGAATGTTGTAGAGGATAGTGGGTCAACCGGACAGCAAGGCAAGGTCAAGGGAAAGCAACACGCAAACCCTCCAGCCAAAAAGGCTGGTGGGCACAAGGCTCACAAGCACAAGCGTAGCCATGACAATGACGAGCTGTAGGCAGCACGTAATCATCACAACACAGCCTTTTGCAATGGACTCTCCCACAACCACATGCTGCCTAGCCACATTAGGGCTCCATTTCCTGAGGCTCCTGGTGGTGGGCAAGAGGTCAAGGTGTTGGTTGTAGCTGTGGCACCTCGTGGGGATGGTGTAGCAGGAGGCCGCGGATAGGGCGGTGGAAAAGACCGCGGCTGCGGTAACAGACTCTGCCAGGGTAACGGACTGGGTCGGGTGTGAGTTTCCACCATCCTTGAGTGACATTAGTGGGGACCACTCAGGGTTGACATTGGATCACGTGTGTGGGTTCATGTTTTCATATGAGTATGTTAAACAATTTGATTTTTTTTATGAATTCAAATTTGTCATTTCTTTTCTCTCCTAGTATTGAACCTCATCCTTATACTTGCTGACCAATATTGCCCATTAAACCTTGCATCTTTGGATGAGATGAATGATCAAACATGCTTAGTGGTGGTGACACCAACTACTGTGCAAGGGTTGTATGAAACAGTGATCAAAGCAAATGCCGTGAAAGCATTGAGTTCAATCGCATTTGCGGTGCCTATGCTCAACAGTTATAAGCCAGTGAAACTTAAAGAATGGAAGGTGCTAGCTGAATTCACATATTCCCACAAGATGTGGACTTGAGTAAGTGAATAATGGAGTTTATGGTGCGTACCATACACATTCCATGTTAACCACAAACTCTGCATGCCGTCGTCAAGCATGTTCACTCAGAAGAGTGGAGGTAACATGACGATGCAATTTAAATGACACCTAGTCGTTGCTCTTGTGAACGTATTGGCTAACAATGGAGGGTATGACTCCTTTGTTTGCCTGGACTTTATTCAATAGGTGGGCCAGAAGTACAAGCCATCGGATGACGTACTTGATTTCCATGACAATGGTACGGTACCCGTGATCAGTACCTGCAAAGCAAAAAATTGTATTAAAGGGTACACACAAAGTGTCACGTTTGAGGTGTTTAACCTTCTTCACATGGTTGACGTGGTGCTAGGCAACCCCTGGCTTCGTGAAGACAAGGCTGTGATATACTTTGAATCAAAGCGCTCGATCCTTCAAAATGAACGATGCCGCTTTACGTTGATTCTAAGGATATAGTTGTCACCAACCTGACTAAACGTTCATGCTAGCTTATCTGCGATGCAGGTGAAGAGACATATTTAAAAAAGGTTGTCAATAATTCTTGGCTCAAATGTAGAAAGTGGAGGATGATGTGAAGGAATACACGCCACAAGAGATCAAATCCCTATTGGCAGAGTTCTCAAATGTATTCCAAGATCCACCAGCTAGGCTTCCACCAGCACGACACATGAGCCACACGATTCCACTGCAACCAGAGGTGAGTCCTCCATTCAGACTCATGTATCGCCTTTTTCAAGCAAAAATGCAAGAGGACAAATGCCTAATCAAAGAGTAACTTGTAAAAGGGTGGATTGAGCCAAGTTGCGCGCTTTACAGTGGGCCGATCCTTCTTGTGATAAAGGATGATGGTGGTTTATGCATGTGCGTGGACTACCACGTGTTAAACAAGCTGACGGTGAAAAATCGATTTCCCTTATCACAAATTGAGGACCTGTTTGACCAGCTCCGAGTGAAAAAAGGTCTTTTTGTCCTTGGATTTGTCTCAAGGGTACCATCAAATCCGCATAACAGAAGTTGATGTATCCTAGAAAACCTTTCAATCACACATGGGACACTATCACTTACGGGTTTTGTACTTAACGCTAACAAATGTCCCAACAGCTTTCCATGGAGAAATGAACCAAACATTTGTGAAGTAACTCAGCTGATTTGTCTTACTTTACGTGGAGGACATGCTGATTTTCTCGAAAACAATGGAAGAGCACATAGAATATCTACGCAAATTCCGTGTGATCCTTCAGGAATACAAGTTCTATGTGAAAGTGATCAAGTCAATGTTTGCACAAGATGAGCTCGAACACCTGAAGGAATGGGCAGACACGCCCAAGAAAGGACAGAGCTGCCCACGTGAGGAGAGCTTGCCGTCACGAAGGTCCTCAAGGAGCCGGCCGGAGCCAATGCTAGCCCAGATGCGAGAGAGTCGCAGGTCAACACGGTTCCCGTATGAATGCTCAACAGGCGTGATTGACCGCGGATGGGGCGCATGTGGAATGCGATTCCAAACCTAGGTCATGCAACTCATGGCCTCAAAGGCGAACAGAGGAAGACCGGACTGAGACAGAAGGGTACAGACGCCGTCGGCAAGATTTTGGTTCCAACGCTCAGAGAATCCATTTTGCTGGGGTGTGTAGGGAGCCGAGGTCTCAAAACAAACCCCTTGATACTCAAGGAACATGGTGGTGGGGCCAAGGAACTCACCGCCGTGGTCGCTATGGAAGACACGCAGGGAGCGCTGACAAGACCGTTTAGCTTGGCTGAGCCAAGACTTAATGACAACAGGGACATCACTTTGTACCAAAGAGCAAAGACCCAACGAAAGCGAGAGAAGTCATCAGTGAGACATAGAACATAACGCTCGGCACCCCCAAGAAAGTCGTGGGGAAGTGGACCCATGACATCAACGTGGATAAGATGAAGGGTTTGGGATGACTGGGAGTCAGAGGAGGCAAATAGAGAATGATGCTTTTTGCCATGGGCATAATCTAGATAGTCGGAGGGACAGGGTGAGGGAAAGGTGGATGGAGACAACCCAACAACGGGTTGGAGACAGAGCATGCTCGTGACGGCATCAGTGTGTACATGGTCAAGATGAAGATGCAAGAGCTGGATGTCAACGGGAGAGAGGGATGTTGTAACGTGCGCATGAAATGAGCCATTAGAGGGAGAAGCGGGAGCAATGAGGGGCACACGATAGAGTTTGTCACACTTAACCCCCTGTAGAACTATGCGACCAGAGGAACGAATGCAGATAGTGGCAACACCCTAACTAGCAAAGAAATCCATGCCATGATTGTCAAGGGAGGGCAGCGACAACAAGCTCAGCTCCAACGAAGACACATAGAGCATGTCGGGCAGAAACAACATACCAACAAAGCGTACAACGCCAACGCCTTGGAATGGTAGCACCTGACCCAAACCAGTACGAACGAAACAATCGGAACCAGCGGGATCCAACGAGACAAACGCGGAGCGAACAGAGCTCACGTAGTGGGTGGCCCCTGAGTCGAGGACCCAGAAGCCACCAGAGACAAAAACACCGGGAAGAACGCCACAGGTGGCAACAGTGTCGATAGAGGGTGAAACAGAGTCACAAAAAGACAAGCAATGAGGAAGGATGCCAGACTACCAGTGCTCAACCCATGGAATAGACGCGGACGTGAACCCAAGAATGTGACCTGGGGGGTCCCCACAAAGGACAGCTTCCATATGACAAGACAGACCTCTGGCCAACAAGGATACACTTTCACCTCTCTGATCGCGAAGGTAGAGATGCTGGAGAAGAGAATGCTCCACCTGGTGCTCGCTGTTAAAAGATGGTATGAAATATGGAGGAGAAAAGCCCGAGGGAGGTGCGAACCACAGAGGTGGAATGTATGTCGGGCAAGGAGGCCCGGTATAGATGGGTGTGCCATTGGACGGTGGCCAGCCCCACAGGAATGGGACAAGGGGTGGAGCTGGGGAGACACAAGTGGTGGAGTAGACCTTGGCGGAGGTGGAGCTGATGGGCCGAGAGGCGGAGCTGGAGTTGGAGCTGACGGTGGAAGGAGATGAAGATCCACTGGTGCATGCCGAGTGCGCATGCATGGCATGTGCCAGGCGCAGATCATCAGGGGGCACAAAGCACGTACGAGGAGAATGCTAAGAGGAACCACAGTTCCAGCACACAACCTTGCCAGGGACACGAGATGGTGTAATATCTTTGCCCTTCCCCTTGCCCTTCCCTTGACCACGACCACACCCACTACCTTGGGAGGCGAGGGCGGTGGCCGGAGAGGTTGAAGAAGAAGAGGATGTGGAGAAGGCGGCGGCAATTGAGGAGGACGCAGAGGAGGAAGCGGTAGTGACGGTAGCAACTCCGGCGAGTGCAATGCGGTGAAGGCACTTGTTCTGGAGGCTGGTCCACCAGACGGCGAGCTTCTCAGCGACGAAGTCTGAGAGAGGGCCAAAGCTCGGCGGGGACTTAGGGGGAATGGGCTGAGAAGTGAGACGCTGTAGCTCCTCATGTTTGATGTCACGCAGAAGGTCTGATAGCTCAGAAATCAACCCATTCACCATGGTGTGCACGGCTGCCATCTGGCCCGGTGCGGGCTCGCCAAGCTCACGAATGAGTTTGAGCCTGAGTGCCCAATAGGCATCAGCCGGCTCATCAGAACACATTAAGAGCGTGTTCAACTGCACAGTAAGTAAACTCTGGGCTGCCTGACCAGTGACTGTGGTGCGACGGCGAAGCATGGTGTAGGCAACGACAGGGTCAGCTAGACGCTGTACGGCGGGATCGGTGTTGTAGGTGCCGACATCATCGACAAGCGTCTCAGGCGTAGCAGCAATGAGGGCACAGATAGTGCGAGCGGACTCAATAGTGATAGGTGTGAAAGGAACGACGGCCTGGAAATAGTATTCCCATAGACGCTCCCTCTGAGCCCAGGCGCTGAAGCGGGTTTCCCACGAGGAGAATAAGAGCCCAGTGGACAGGACGAGCAGTTATGAGAAGAAATCATGCTGGAGCGCGGTAGGATTGGGGTTGGCAGCAATGTTACCGGCATCGGTGCTGAAGCAGCGGGTGTAGAGGAAGCAGCAGTATTGGTGCTAGCGCTTGCGGAAGCGGCAAGGACTAGCACAACGGGGAGGCGCTTGAGCACAGTAGCCGTAACCTCATCAGCGAAGGTGGCACGGTATCATTAGCAAGCTTGAGGCGGTTCTCTGCCTCGCGTTGAGCCTCGCGAGCAAGATTCAGTTAGCGCTGCATGTCAGCTATGACTGACTCATCGTCACTTGGCATGGTGACGGCGATGAGGTCCTGCCGAACAGATTTTGGCAGAGTTTTCCCCGCCCCAGTGGGCGTGGGAAAACTGGACGTGCCCAAGGCACGAGGGATGTATGCTACAAGATAGCTCGACCCCAGTCAGACAAGAAGAAAAGACCCCGCAAGAGAAGAAAGCAAGCAAAAGGGGGCAAAGCAATAGCCGAAGACCCTCACAAGGTAGAGGGAGATGGGGGTGTACGCGAGAAGGAAAGGAGTGGTGGGACAGGAGTGGCGATTGCAGCAGAGACAACAGAGACAATGGATGCAACACGAATCACCAGAGTAAGCGCTCCGGTGGTGCAAACTGTCCCAAGGGAGGTGAAGGCTGCAACGATGGAGATGGCCGCTGTGACGACGCTGGTGATGATTGACGGAGCAGATGACGTAGTTGTAACAACACCTAAGGTGGATGTACAAATGGAGGAAGTGGCCGCAGACACGGCAGACGCAACCGAGGCACCAGCAGAGGCAATAACAGAGGCGGCTGCATTAATGTGATGAAAGATATTAGCAGCTGCTGCAGCCACGGAACTAGCGACAACCGTAGTTTCAATGTATGACTTGGTAGCACATCCTGCCGAGGTCGAGGCGGAGGCACGAGAAGCTCATACAATGGCAGCAAGCGTGGCAACGGTTGCTGCTACAACGTCTATCATTGTGGATGCCGTTTGCGTAATCCTGGTTGCCACGTCAACAACGTCGTGACCTAGGACAGAAGACACGCGAGCAGAGGCGGCGTCCACCCCAGCACTAACGTACGGTTGCTCAACCTCCCCAGGAAAATGGGAAAGAGGAGAGCTTATCAGAATGGAGGGCTGCACTGGAGTTGATGGAGAGGCGGAGGTTGTCTCGGCGGGAGTGGCGTCACGGTGGGTGTGGAGTTGCCGCGCCGAGCTCTCCCTGGAGCAGGCGCCAAGGGGAGCGGCGCTGGCAGCCTCCCAGTGCGCCAGCGTGACGATGGTCACCACCAAGACGGTGGTGAGGAGACGGCTACAAGGCTGTCGTACGTGGGCCAAGAGAGGCGGCAATGCAGATGCACGTCACGTTGCTTGCTTCTGCCGTCGTGTTTGTGCGGCTGTAGGTTTGTAGATGCGGAGGAGAACATGGCGTAGGCGGTGCTGCCGTGCCCCTCCACTACGGTGTAGCCCTACGCTAAGGCAACTGGCTGTAGTGCGCTGAGAGATGCGGGAGAGGCGGGAGAGTCCCGCCTACTCTGCTGGCGGTGGGAGGCACTGAGAGAGAGGGTGGCGGACGAGAGAATGCCCCCCTGTTGTCTCCTCAAGCGAAGTTTCTGCAAAAGGAGGATCGTCGCCGAGAGGGGTGACGTCCTTTATCCGCGGCCGACGAAGAGGAAGCGGGCGTAGAGGGGAGAGAGAGGCGGATGGGAGAGCAGGGGTAGGCTCTCTCCTCTTAGGGCCACAAGCGGCAACGGGGTGGGTGCGTGACGCCAAAAGAGGCCGTCGCACAAAAGGCCTCGGATCCGCGGACGACGGGTCGACCCGTCGTCTGTCTCTCACGTACTTGCTCTGACACCAGTAGCTAGCGTAGACTAGCGAGTGGGGAGAGGCAAGAGCACGACACAATGCAAGGCAGTGTGGGCAACGCGCCACGGCTTAGTGCTGAGAGGTTAGAACCAAAAAATGGATTAAGAAGTGGTGAGTAACAGGCCACAGAGCTGTTACGAGCAAGAGGGAGCGAGCGAGCGAGCAACGAGCTCGATCTCGCTCGCCACCCTCGACAGTGGTGGATTCGACCCCACCTACCGATAGAACAATTTCGTGGCATAAAGTAGGTCATAGGCCAAGTAGTTTATCTGACTAGAGAGCGAACTCGGTCATGCTCATGACCACTTTTGTGTGAATGCATGTGAGAAATGCACGTGAGGCTGGCAGGCTTTGATTGAGCCAAGCCATGGCTCGTCTTCCAAGCATCTGGTGCCGACGAGCAAACCGGCGAAGTCGTCTCTTCCTCGTCGGTCACCTGCATCAGTGATGTGAGTGTGCAACGAGGCTAGAGGTCACAGTGGGGTAATGATATGAATTCAATGTTGTGCTTTGTACCGTTCCTGTACAGTTTACTGTGACCACTCGGCCGTGTCCATACTCGTGCAGATCCCTGAGGCAGGCGGCCCTGGTGACACCGGCGCGACGACAGGCGGCGGGCTACCCGTCTGGAGCTGACCGACCACCGTTGCAGAGCCCCAGATATCACCGGGACTCCTTGCCGTGACTTTTACGTCTTGCAGGCGCCTTTCGGCGGACTGGGCATGAGCCCCATTTGCATGTTTTTGCATTATATACTCGCTGTCCGTCAATGGATGCATGCATGTGACCAGTCGTTGCGTGCGTCTTTTGATTCTGCACGTCTAGGTTCAGACGGCGTAGGATTCTGACATGTGTGCGCAGAGTTACGGCCAAAACAGTGGTTTTGGGCCGGTTTTAGGACAGCTCTTGGACTGCCGCGTGCGACACCCGCCGTGCGCCGCGGCAGGTATTTATGCCCTGGACCTGTCAGTTGTCAT
>SZWC01016728.1:4692-16554 GCA_023375785.1 Penium margaritaceum
GCGGTCCAAGACGTGGGTGAGGATAAGCACGAGTGATGAAGAAAAGTCAGAGCTGTTAGACCTGCTTCATAAAGATTATGAAATGTGTGTTCTGTACGTTTATCTCAAGGCTGGACTGCGTGAACTTGTCCTCAACTTACCTTTAGAATGCGATGCAGGGCATGCAGGCAAAGAGGAGGGTGATGAGGATGAGTAGGGACCAGAAGATGACAAAGAGGAGGAGGAGGAGGAGGAGGAGGAGGAGGAGGAGGAGGAGGATGTGGAGGAGTGGACGAAGCATGGTGACAAAGAGAACTCCATGAAGGACAGCCACAGTGAAACTGGGCTGCAGACGAACAAGGATCTGAGTGCTGTGGACTAGTACGTTGTGTTAATCATCGTTTTTAAGAGTAAATGTCTTCATTTATTTACTGACTATGTTCCTTTTGCAGCAATACATGGAAATAACTTGATTTGTCAAACCCACTTCACGCATCGTCATGTAAATCAGCATTCCACATTGCTGACGCTATTTCATGAGGTCGTAACCTAATGCATGCATCACCATGCTTCCGTCCAGGAAGTCTCACACGAATGTTTCCTGCTTCTTCACTGCTGGATGGAACATGGTCTGTCTACCCAGGGTATTGCACACCCTGCCATTGCTGTATCAAGTTACGCATGACGGAACAATAATAGACAAGCCCACTTTGGAACTTCATGTTATGCGGTGGCAACGCATGTCATACTTTAAAGAGGGCTTTCAAAATACCGGACGCCTGTTTGATGCAAGATTGAGCGGATGCGTGGCGCAAATCAAACAGCTCTTCAGCATTTTTCGGAAGGAGATGCCCCACGCCAAACTCCTGCAGNTGGTGACAAAGAGAACTCCATGCAGGACAGCCACAGTGAAAGTGGGCTGCAGACGAACAAGGATCTGAGTGCTGTGGACTAGTACATTGTGTTAATCATCATTTTTAAGAGTAAATGTCTTCAATTATTTATTGACTATGTTCCTTTTGCAGCAATACATGGAAATAACTTAATTTGTCAAACCCACTTCACGCATCGTCATGTAAAACATCAGCATTCCACATTGCTGACGCTATTTCATGAGGTCGTAACCTAATGCATGCATCACCATGCTTCCGTCCAGGAAGTCTCACACGAATGTTTCCTGCTTCTTCACTGCTGGATGGAACATGGTCTGTCTACCCAGGGTATTGCACACCCTGCCATTGCTGTATCAAGTTACGCATGACGGAACAATAATAGACAAGCCCACTTTGGAACTTCATGTTATGCGGTGGCAACGCATGTCATACTTTAAAGAGGGCTTTCAAAATACCGGACGCCTGTTTGATGCAAGATTGAGCGGATGCGTGGCGCAAATCAAACAGCTCTTCAGCATTGTTCGGAAGGAGATGCCCCACGCCAAACTCCTGCAGGTGAATGCACACCCCTCAATAGGGTAGTATTGAGCCAAAACCTTCTCAAAATGCTGTGTGCATCTGCCAAAATGTGACTCCCAGTTGACAAAAAATATGCACGTTGAGGAGAATTTTTGAACATGCGCTCATCATGAACGGACCCCTCCCATCCAACAGTCAAAAATGTGAAGCGGAGGTCGGGGTTACATGCTGCCAGGATGTTTTGTGTCACTTGCAAATGTCAATTTATGTAGGCAGGTCTGCAGTTTTTTTCAACCATGACGAGCACGCGGGTGCCATCAAGGACACCCAAGAAGTCCACAAAGAATGGCAGGAAATTGAAATGACCTTCTCATGCAGAAAAGGGAGGGTCGTCCAGGCGAGGTTATCACATAACTGCTCTGGATTCTATAAGTAGTGCCTGCAGCACCTCGCACAGAACCTGGATGACCATAGTAGCACCACGTTGGAAGCGCCTGGGGAGCTGTTGGACCAACGTGCCATGGCACAGGCACTGCATCCCAGACAAGAGTATTTTCTCATTGGCTGAAATTTGCGTGTCGGAAAGTCCACCATGAATTTGATGGTCTGTGAGTGTGCTGCACCAGGCGGGGACAGTCATTCCAGCCATGTTGTATAGCCACATTAAATGTTCGTGACGAATCACCACCATCCAATGCAGGCCACAGAAATGCCCACCATGTATCCAATGACGAATTAGACAAGAGAGGTGGCAAAGGACAAGGGATTCAATGAGCTCGCATATCAGTTGCAAAACCATTGTACTGATCTCAAGTAGATGCCGGACAATAAGGAACTTCAAGTGGGTATGGCGTTGTGAGACAAGTTGGTGGTTGCATCGTAAATGGAGACGGCAGCAAGACTGTTGTCTTAGGCAGTCCGCAGACTCGGATTTTAGAATCCTGGTCAGTGTCGGGGCACAATTGAAAGGATGGAACTGGTCATCTTTTTGAATTGTGAGATTGCATTCCAATTATATGCACATGTGCACATCATTCAAAAACCGGGACATGCTACCCAAGAAAGCCGGATGGTGTCTGCAAAGAGACGTGAGTAGGTAACATTGGTGTCAACATCTTCCCTCACACGTGCTTGTCTTCAGTCAACTACAACTGACGTGGATAGAGCTGTAACTGTGTGCTCCGTCGAGGTATGGTTAATGGAGGCCATTTCACACACTGGTTTTGTAGTGTGTACCTTGAGTGTGCTCTCTTACAAGGCAGTGCCTTACATTAATCATTACACTCTTCTCATAGTGCATGAGAAGAGTGTAATTTTGTCCTATATGGCTTGAAAAATCTCCTCTTAGGAAGGACTCCGGTGCGTGGGGTTAGTGCACATGTCAAGTGCGCTCAGGATCCATACAAAAATACACTTAGAGCGCACTTAGTGCGCTCATTTGTCTCATATGCCAAAGGAAATCCTATTTTTTGTCATATATGGCAACATGATTCTCTCTTTAGAAAGGGCCTCAGTGCGTGGGGCTAGTGTATGTGGTAAGTGCACTCAGTTACCATACAAAAGTTACGAAGAGCATACTCAGTGTGCTTATTTGTCTCATATGTCCTAGTGAATGTTGTGTTTTGTCTTATATTGCCAAAACCTTCTCTTCTTAGGAATGACCTTAGTGTGTGGACCTTGTGTGTGTGGAGAGTGCGCTTGGTTGCCATACAAATACACACTAAGAGCACACTCAGTGCACTGTTTTGTCTTATGTGTCCTTGCAAACCTTGATTTTTGTCTTGTACAAAAACTTCTCTTACAAGGAAGGACTTCAATGTACGGAGCAAGTGTATGGCATGAGAAGTTGTTTCCTTATTTGGGAGTTCCAGATTTATGACATGAGAAATCCTTGTTTTGAAGCAAAGCGTAATTAAATAGTGCTCATATCATTAAAAAAATGGGAAAAAATTGTTTTTGGGGTTTCCTTCAACTTGGACACACATGTTTGTCAAAACGTTTTCACTATTTTGGGCCAAATATTCTGTTTGAATAAATTTTCTTTATTTATTACTGGAGAACAATTTGTGTTGCAGCTCCAGTGTTTTTTGCTTGGGTTAATGTAGGAAATTACATGTAGCTATCTTGATGACGTACACATGTACTCATGAGTTCTGCTTGGGTATATCCTGATAGAATCAAAGGAATGTCCTACGAAGAGCTTTGATGCCCTCACTATCTGGATCGTGCATTTGTACATTAGAATGTGGAATCTTTGTTAGATGGCCGCTTGGTGCATCTGTCCACGTCAAACTTGACGGCCGACTACTCCAAGATAATCGTTTACCTGAATGGTTCGCATGTATTGTCGCTCCTATACTAGGGTGTCTAGAGAGACACCCTAGTGTACGGGGGTAGTGCATGTGGAGAGTGTACTATAAATGAGTGCGTAAGTGCACTTTTCATGCACTCAGTGTGCGACTAATATAAGCCGCAATTAACATTTGTAATGGCAAAACATCACCTTTGAAAAAACAAAACCTAGTTGTTTGCGTTGAAAAAATAGCCGATGAGGAAGAACTAACCTAAGAGTTGTGGATTTTGAAACCCGGCCTGCCTGGTGTGAGATGGTCCCGAGCCATTGATGGCCAAATCGCAGTTTGAGATTCAGAAAAGATTAAACACAGGTATGTTATCAATCATTTTTTAGGGAAGTTTCAATTATTGGCAAGCGTTGGTAATGGCAAGTAGCTTAACGGTACCAGAAGAATCTAGATGAAGTTCACAAAACTATCCTGATGTTCGACCAAACGCACGTCCAGAAATGTCGAGACCCATCACTCTAATTTAGAGTTGTAGACATTTTCTCTCTCCAAATGGAAATGGTGTTCACTGGGCTATCCAGAACTGTGAACAGTTGATAACGGAACAGTGTCCATGGAACTCACAACTTCCAACCCTGAATGGGTTTTATTGTTTTCTCGCTCGATGTTCAACCTGCCAGACCAGGTTCTGTTGTCAATTCTTCGCTGACCGCTGGAAACAACACAATCTCTACAATTACGTTGACAAATACACGCTTTTGCATCTCTCAACCTAGTAAAATTTTCCAATAATTGATGAGAGTTGACCGATCAATGTTTTGATTGAATGAGATCAAGAATGTTTTGAAAGAATCATCTTCTCGACGTCAAGATAGTATCATTGGCAGATATCCAGTAGCTCCAGCCAACCAGATGAGATCTCCACTTTTGTCGCTTGATTGTTGCGTCGAAGTTAATGTTTGCTTCAATCTTGAAGACATATCAAAACAGAACATAACGATATGCAATAGTCAAGGTTTGCAAGGAACAGTGACAGTCGTCGTTCTTGGTTTTCCTGAAGATAACCGTTATGAATGGTATGTTCCTCTGACCACTCGAACCTGAAAAAACAGTTGGAAGAAACTATCGCAAACCATAGAAAACACTATACGCGAAGAATCGTGCACTGTGTATGATAAGTGCACTTTTCCACATAAATCAAGCGCACTGGCCGTGTACACATTGCCTCGCACTAGGGAGGGTCCTAAGGACTTTTGGTGGATGAGAACCACCAACAAATACAAACAAAGTTAGATTTTCTTGCTGGCCATCACTGATGTCTGTGGGCAAACTTCAAGTTCAGAGTAGTCCGTAATGTGGTCCGCTTTTTAGAAAACTGTGGGAACGGTACTAAGCAAACAGTTACAAATACATAAGGACAGTTCTAGGTCGTTAATGGCCTTGAATTCTGTCTCCCCTAAAGATAACCCTATATAAGATAACAAAATCCCAAATAGTTCTTTTCCTATTTTGAATTTACATATGTCTTATAGGTAGTTTATAGGGGATAGATATTGTAAGAAAGAGAGGGGGAGAGATGGAAAGAGAAAAATTGAGAGGGAGATAGAGAGATGGAGAGAGAGATAGATAGAGGGAGGGATAATGATAAAGAGATAGAGAGAGGGGGAGAGAGAGAGAGAGAGAGAGAGAGAGAGAGAATTGTAGTATACATTGTTCAAGTGCACTAAGTTTTTGGTGCATGGTGTTAGTGCCTGTTTTCTGAGTGCACTAGAAGAGCGCACTAGAAAATGAGTGCATGATCTGCCCACCATTGGGCATGTATGTGTTCATAACTAGGTGAATGACCAAAGGAACAAGAGAACAATTTTTCTGCAACCAGTCATTATCCCTCCCTCCCTTGCAGAAAAATTGTTCTCTTGAGAACAAGAGAACAATTTTTCTAGTGCGCTCTTTTTCTAGTCCCAAAGTCTCTTGTGGGAAGTTACCAAAGCGATTGACGCTTAGTGTCAGAGTTTTCCTTCAAGCCCCAACTTCGATCACCGCACGTTTAACGGAATGCAACACCGTCATTGAAAGCAATGCTCACTGGAACTTGTCTCTTTTGTTAGGCCCACATTTCACAAGACCAACCATCACAAACTGGTATGAAAATGTCCATGTATTCTGCACATGGTAGCACAAAATGGGAACACGCACAAAGAGAACAAAATTGAAATAAATCTTTGTGCAACCATAAGAGTCCTTTTGTGATCCAAACCAGCTGGCCTTGAGATACCTGTGTGTTAAACAACAAGAAAGAAAATGATGCCACTGCCATTGTTGATTTCAATGCTAGAATGGACTTGTTGAGAACAAGGCAATATCCTCCTTGCATAGGTTGAGCTATGAGGATATCAGCTTTACTTCTTAAGTAGACAGGCTATTGCTTTTGTCAACAACTGAGAGCAGGTTAATTGCATCAAGTGTATCACTGTGCTTGTTTCAGAATGGGCAACAGACAAGAGGACAAAGGAGACCCAATCGCCAATAGGACCAAACTGCATGCAAATCCCACAGGGGAAAGTCATGTGTTTTGTTAGCAGAACAGAAAAATGCATTGCGTTATTGTCATCAACCGTATCATGTTAGAATGGCTGAAGTTTCTTATGGCAAGTTACGAAAGGGATTGGTGCTTCATGTCAGAGTTTTATTTTGAGCCCCAAACTCAAGCATCACATGTATCATGGAATGCAACATTGTCAATGAGGACATTTCTCACTGGAACTTGACAAAATTCACCTCTTTTGTGAAACCCACAGTTCACAGGAGCAACCATCACAAATTGGTATGCTTGAAAAGTTCCACGTAGGATGCACATGGTAGCACAATCAGGAAACATCCACAAAACAGTTATCACAGCAGCAATCAACTTTGTCAATTACAAATTCCAAAGCCGGCCTACATTTTTTGAAACTTCGAGCTGCAGTTTCTTGTAAACTACGCAATCTGGCATTATTTCAGTACCGACTTTGGCTGCAATGAGGGATCACCATAAAGGATAACGGTCCCCATTCCTCATGGACAAACAAGCTTGCTAGATGGCTACAGTCCGATCCATGCATATGACATTCATTGTATTCAAGGGCTGTTCTTGGTATTTGCAATTATGAGCCATGATCATTCACTAAGAGTTAACGACGGTCTAATTGTAAACAAACCCTTATTTAGCTTTAAAAAAAAACCACCGTGCCGAAACAACTACTACAAGACAATGGCATCACTGAAGATTTTTTCTCAACACGTCATATCATTTTGTCCAGGTTCATGCTTATCTGCCACGTTGATGCGCAAGGTATCTTATTGCCACTGCAACTATTGCCTGTCACAATGCTTTGTGCAAAGTCTATGAGAATGAAGTTTTTGAGCAAGAAATTGATCACCTTTGTTATCAAATGAATCTTCCGTAGCCCTCATACAATGATGCAACTCTCACAACCACATCATTGGTCTTATATCCACTTCATAGAAGTTCACGTCTGTCAATTTAGGTTGAAATGCATTTCTTATTAAATGCACTGAAATCTGGCATTGACACAACAACCTTATCATATGCAACATTGTGGACACATCTGCTGTCTGGTGAACAGCTCAAAGGAGGTCTGTTTACTGAACCACATCGGTCTCGTAAGAAGCAAAGATTGTTGTCTGTCACATGTAAGTTTATCTGTCTCATAAAAACGACAGAAGAGATACATAACTTCGTCCACATCAGATGTATGAAGGTGTTGAAAACCAGACTGATGGGCGAAGTCTCATATCAGAAGTTACCAAAGCTATTGAAGTTTAGCATCAGACATTTCCTCCTGGCTCTGACCTCACGCACCATACATGTTACGGCATTTCCACATGAATGCAACACTTTCGATGACGACATTGCTCATGATGACTGGAAAGGTTCAGCTCATTGATTCAACCAATACTTCATACGACCAACCGCTAAAAACTGTTTTACCTGAAAGTTTCCACGGAGTATGCACATGGTTGCAAAAACAAGGGACATCTAAGAAACACTTACATTGTCCGCATGCTATGGAAACAATAGGAGTATAAACACTTATCTCAGCAGCAATCAACTTCGTTAGGTATAGCTTCCAAAGTTGACCCTTATTTGTTGAGAGGTCAAGCTGCATTTCCTTGTAGCCTAAATGATTCGAAATGATTACAATACCAAACTTGGTCGCAATGATGGATGATCATAAAAGATAACCATGCCCGTTCCTCGTGGATAAAAAAATTCTCTAGATGATAACTCTCTGATCTAACCATCTGACGTTCATTGTATTCAAGGTCTGTTCCAGGGATGTACCAGTCACTAAGAATAAATGAAGACCTAATGATAAAAAAAACCCTAAAGTAGCTTAAGAAATGCACCATTCTGCAAAAACAACTACTGCAAGACAATGGAAACATTGAAGATTTTTGCCCAATATGTATTGTCATTTTTTCCAGGTTCATGCATATCCGCCATGTCAATGTGCATGGTATCTTATTGCCACTGCAACTGTTTCCTGTCGCAACATTTTGTGCCATGTGTAAGGGAATAAACTTTGTATCACATTCATTTATGAATGAGCCTCCCATACAATGACGCAACACCCCAAAACACATCACCGGTCTTGTGTCCACTGCTAAGAAGTTCACTTGTGTCCATTCAGGTCAAATCATGTGAGACTATGACCCTATCAACTGCATTATTGTGGGCATATCATCTATCTTGTAAACAGCTCAAAGGAGGTCCGTTGCTTGAACCAAATCGGTCTCGTAAGTAGCACAGATTGTTGTATGTCACATGGACAATCATCCGTCTCGTAGCAATAACAGAAGAGATACATTACGTAGTCAAGATCAGATGTATGAAGGTGAAAAAAACCAGAACACTGGGCAAAATATTATATCGGAAGCTACCAAAGAAATTGATGCTTAGCGTCAGTATTCTCCTTCAAACCCCGACCTCGCACACCACATGTGTCACGTCATATTCACGTACATGCAACACCGTCAATGGCGACATTGCTCATGTGAAATGAAAATTTTGAACTCCTAGGTTAATCCAACAGTTCACACAACAAACCGTCAAAAACTGGTTTACTTGAAAACTTCTTTTAGAAATGCACAAGGTTGTACAAATAGGAATTTTCCAGAAAACACTGACACTGTCCGATTGCTGTACATACAATAGCCATGCACCCATTCATCTCAGCTGCATTCGTTTCTGTCAAGTATAGCTTCCAAAGTCGACCCCTATTTGTTAAAATTCCAAGCTACAGTTGTGAATTGTCTGGACATTTTCAAGTTTTTATTCAGTGGCGACAGAAGTCGAGAGTAGCGATTCCCATAACGGATAATCGTCCACCTAACTCGATGGTCACCGTCAGATGAACTGATCTGATGGTTACTGTTTTTTTTTCTACTGTTAACAGATGTAGTACAATGAGCCATGAAAAATTTCACTAGGAAGGAGCAAAAACATTTACGTCAAAGAATTTCCAAAAAGCGTCCACGAAACCCAGACATATACAAGCGATTTATGCACAAAACTGGAAACAAAAATTCTTTCTTCCCTGTATGTCTTATCATGTTGTCTACATCAATGCTTATCCCCCATGTGAATGCGCAAGTTGTCATATGGTCAATACATTTGTGGCCTGTCGCAAAGCTTTGTGCCACGTGTATGAGGCTAAGGTCTCTGTAGACCATGTAAAGATTTTTATCGCGTACGTTACCAAATGAACATCCAAGCGCGCTAAAGAAATGCCGCAACAGCAACAAGAGCATGTTATCGGTCTTGTTACCAGTGCGGAGAAGTCGCCATTTGTCATTTCAAGAAAAATCATGTGAAATTCATTCCACCTATTTCACATGTCCACATGCAGACCGTTGGTGCATTGGGCTGCGGTCAAATGCTCTGGTGCCATGTCGTTAATAAAGGAATATTTGTTTGGGTTCGGTCACGATATACCCAGTTTTTGGAACTTTACAGCTGATATGTGGAACGCAGGAAGCAGTCCACTACGGGTGGATGTGACAAGGCTCACGCTGGGTCCAAGCGACGACGTGTCAATGGCTCCGCAGCCTGCTTGGCAAAATGACAGTGCCACAGAAGGACGCCATGATCGTACACGTGGACAACATGAGCGCCATCTCGATGGCTGAAGACGAGATCATCTCCCGGCGAACGAAGCACATCGACATACATTACCACTACTCACGTGACCTGGTCATGAAGAACGTGGTGGACTTGCAGCACTACGGAACGAAGAGCATGCTTGCTGACTGCATGACCAAGCCGCTGGAGAGCGACTTGCATTATGCAGGCATTCGTGGATTCGGCATGAGGAGTGCGGCAGAGGAAGGGTGAGCNTCGTACACGTGGACAACATGAGCGCCATCTCGATGGCTGAAGACGAGATCATCTCCCGGCGAACGAAGCACATCGACATACATTACCACTACTCACGTGACCTGGTCATGAAGAACGTGGTGGACTTGCAGCACTACGGAACGAAGAGCATGCTTGCTGACTGCATGACCAAGCCGCTGGAGAGCGACTTGCATTATGCAGGCATTCGTGGATTCGGCATGAGGAGTGCGGCAGAAGAAGGGTGAGCTCCAAGGCATTGATGGAGCCGAGCAAGGGACACATGGACAGAGGTGCAAGGGAGAGATTTGTTGAAATAGTATGCACCTTGTCCACTGCCTAGCTGGTTAGCTACACATACAGACAAGACATGCACTGCTTTATGGAGTATGTCCCCTTGGTCTGTTCTGAGATGGGCCAGGAATGCACTGTCCATAATGGGTATGTCTCCTGTGGCTCATCATAGGAACCATACCTTTTTGGCTTGGTTGATTAGGCACCGGAGTCTCCAACGAGAGGTCGCGGGTTCAAACCTTGCGACGGTCGCAATTTTCTTTGTGGCCAAAACTGGGACAGGAAGCTTCTAGGAAGCTTACTAGAGCCTGCCTTGAGGATGACACTTGGCGGTCTAAGGATGTGCCAAGTAGGAATGTAGGTTGAGGTTGGCTCTAGTGGAGCCACTACAAGCAGAAGCTTTAGCAAAGCTCTGCAAGTATAAAAGCCTGTACCTTGATGCATCTTTTTACAATTCTTACCTTTGAGACTCCTCACAGAGTGTCCAACCAAAGGTAGACACTAAAGACCAACATGCGGACTTCGTGAAGCTGCAAACCAAACGAACCTAAAGTGTGGATCCCCCGTTCGCGGGTGATATGTTATCTTGGTTACAATACCAAGAGCGGTTGGCGGCCTCCCATGTCGGGACCCGTTTTCTAGACCGTTGCTATCCGGCGCATTGACAAAGGGTTATGAGCCCACACTTCTGGTTCTAAGGCACGCTTCCAAGACCTACTAGCGCGTGGTCTTGCAGGGCGCACAGGTACAACAAGGACACGACCATCGGACGGCTCCATCTGCTCCATTGGCTCCATCGGCTTCTTCAGGTAGGGTGCGTGCACGTGGCGGACTAGGGGACGAGGAATCGCTCTGTCCATGTTGGACAAGACCCTCGAGCCCCAACGGGATTAAGCTCTATCCCTTTTTGGAAGGTGGTACGATCCCGAGTCCGTTCTCACGACGGCACCATCGCTTTAGGCAATCATCGGTGGGAGGGGTATGCAACGGAACCAACTGCACCTTTGACAACGGTCGTAGTCAGCAGCCTCATCATCCTCATCGGCCTCAACGAAGCAGAGTAGCAGCGAAGCAGAAAAGACGAGCAACCGCAAGAAATGGCGGATCCGACTCCAGCCCGCCTTGAGGCGGGTATGTCTAAATTCACGGGGACAGGTTTTCCCTTGTGGAAATGGCAGTTTGAGATTGTCATGAACGTGCGTGGCTACCTCGACATCCTAAAAGGGACCGAGATAGCACCAGCTGATGCGACCGTGACGACACATGCGGCTGACCTTGCAGCATGGATGATGAAGAACAACATGGCTCTCGCCATTCTTGTGACGTCCATCAACGAGAGTCAACACTCCCACATTACAGGATGCACGTCGGCTGCCGAGGTCTACGCAAAACTTGCATGCGTGCATTAATTGAATTCCCTAGCAAACCGAATCTTCATCTTCCAACGGTTGATGTCGATGAGGGTGAGCGAAGGAGA